>OX421503.1:37854138-37996638 GCA_949126835.1 Anisus vortex
TTTACGGCAAACCCTATGCCCAGCCAACTATAGTAAAGTACCCTTCGAACCATATTGATCATAGAGCCGGTGGGGCAGCGTTCACCAGTTACTGTGTGGCCAGCACAATGACCAGCCACCTTTACTTTGCCCCAACTAATGTCAGGTACACATCAGAGATGGGTAGACTCAGGAAAACATTTCCAGTCACGGGAACAAATCCCTAGCCTTCATCGGGATTCGAACCCAGAACATTCGGAATGCCAGTCGAACGCGCTGCCGCTCGGCCACCATTTCCCAAGCCGCCTATACTTGTAAATTCCACGTTTCTTTCCAGAGCTGGAAACTCTTAAACAACATCAAGAACCGGACAAAACACGTCTTTACGTAAATAGGATTTGAACACGAGATCTTCATAACGTTAGTAAAACAAAACGTGATCACCGAGTACCACTAAACGAAGTTTTTAATAATAAAGCATTCCAAGGGTTATTAATATCATTGGTTTCGAAATCGGGATGAGACAATTTCTAAGACTCTGACTACAAAATGAGTGTCCATGATTCCGCATAAAATTTGAGACACATAGCAGCAGTCATAGATAGAAATCATAGAACTCAGACACGTTTTATATACAGGGAAAATTTAAAATTGGATCTACTTCTAAAAAGCATTTTTTTTTGTGTTCAACGTCTGCTGCTTTTTTTAAAATAAAAACAGAAAAACGAATAATCCTTTCCAGTTATGGTTCTTGAAAATTAGAGGGGGAGTGAACTCTCTTTGATATTATTCCTCATGTGAATGTGTTGACGGTAAGATAGAGTGGACAAATAATTATAATCAAACAAAGCTAGTTCTAAATCCTTAATCTAACCCAAATACGTAATCTAAACCCATAATCCCCTCTTTGAACATGCACCCTATACCTAATCATATCACATTTTTTTAAATAAACATGTTGACTTCATGTTGACTTATATCTGTGGGGAAATGGGGGAGGGGGGATCGATATAGGTAAAAAATATTATCATTGAACTTATATTACGATTTATACATTTAAATATACACTCTTTAACGGATTTATGATGTTATAACTTTGTATCTGGGATCTTAATGTATCTACTTTAAGAAATAGCATATTTAGTATATCTTTCCAGAGCAAGTTCGCAGCGTTAACAGGTTTTTGTTCTAGAATATGATAACTTTGGCCTTCCGTAGAAATCTCATTGAACGTGCCACGTCACAATGTCGACTTACAAATTATTTAAAGTGTCAGTGATGTGCTGTTGTGTTTTTTAAACTGAAATCTTGATTTAAAAAAATTACTTTAAAAAAATCTCAATAAATAAATTTAAAAAAAAACAACTTTTGTTCGGATAATGAACATTTCCAACTCCAACTCTTTCAAGAAACTAAGTTTCAATCCTTAACACTTATGCGAGGCAATGCATATACGTTCTCTTTCTTCCCGAGTGGCGTCCTAGCCTGGAATGGGTTGCCTGAACAAACGAGGGAAACCAGTAACTTAACATCACATAGAACACTCATAAAAATGGCAAGACTAGACTCAGACCAGGGATAAGCGTAGGACGCAATAATCTTCTTTATAGAAGGAGCGTCTATAATATATAAGATAAGATACTTGAATAAATGATTACTTTTTCTTTTTAAAATAGTTTAGATTGAAATATTACACATAAAATAAATTCATTAAGTTCCTTGTACTAGTTGGCCTCCCACTGTTGTCTTACAGTATGAGTGAATTCTAATTTGCCCAACCATCACCTCAAATCAAACAACTTGACAATCCTGACTATGTCACGATATTTAGAAACCTACATATCCACATGAATGTCCCGCTAACAAGGTATGGAACGGACAGATCAGGAACCACAGATCCACTTAAAAAAAACAACACCAACTCTAATTTAACCAAATCTCATTGACAGTTCACCTACGCGCCGGCTCCCTAATAAAAAAAACTTAAAACTTCGTTCAGCCCTGTAAACACAAACACAATTCTACGACAAATTTGCCGACTCGTTTACGGCCTGTAACGTCCTGTTTGTTGGTGCCCACTTAACCCTCTAACGCTCGTCATCACCATCCCAACGGACGTTATTATACAACAGCAGAAAGTGAAACAACAGCAAGTCCCCGCTTGGTAGAGTTAGAGTTAAAAAACAACAACACACGTACACGAATACAGACACGAACAACAAAAGAAGGGTAGGGAAAAAAACGCAATTAGATTAGAAAGAGTTACAGATAAAAGGGGAGAGAACCAAGGTTTTGTTTCAATACAGGAGTTGCGGCCCTTCCCAAAGGATCTGATTGACTGTACTATCGTTTTATAAAATGCTTTTGAGGTTTTAGAAATATTTTATGGGGATGAATTAGCATGTGTATAGTAGAGTCTCCTTTGAACCAAATTGATCCTAGGGCTGGCTGCTTCACCAGATTCTGTGGCCTCGCCATACTAAGTGATGTGTGGTCAGCACAATGCTCTGCCGCCTTTACTTTACCCAAACTAATGTCAGGTACCCATCAGAGCTGGGTAGACTCAGGAACACTCTCCAGTCCCGGGAACCAATCCTAGCCTTCAGCAAGATTCGAACGCAGAGCCTTCGTAACCGCCAGTCGAACGCGCTGCCAGTTCGATCACCGTGCCTTATGAAAACACGCAAAAAACAATTATTTTTTAGTTTAAGGGGTTTGTTGGTTTAGTTGGTTGTCCTTTGACTAGATGTTGAGAACACCTTCCCCTTTTCCAATACTACAAGAAAAACAAACAACAACATTGTTGGATCAATACAAAAAGTGAGTGTGCCAATGTTATATGTATGTGTCATAAAAAAAAACTGAACGAGCTTTCCGGCCCTGTACGTCCGTAAAGATGTTAACATGGTGGACTATCCAATCCCGCGACACGACGATATGGCGAGCCGCTGAACAAAAGGTAAGGTCTTCAAAGCCGTCACTTGCTTACTACCTTGCTCTCCCCCCCCCCCTCCCCCCATCTGCGGATCTCCTCTCCGGATCTTTAACGTAGTGGCGCGACCGTATCCCTTCACCAATTAGCACAAATTCCAGACTGTAGCGCCTGGACACCCTGTCACCAATGGTTGGTTGAGACAAGGCTGTTGCGCACACTGCTTCCTTTCCAAAGAGTCTCGGGGCCGCTCGGCAGTGCAATTATTCTCGGACGCTCAACAGGGGCTGTTTCCCATGCGTTAGCATGCCGGTGTACTTTTTAATGGGAGTGTATCGCTCGTTTGCAAATTTTACCAAATTTGAGGTCGCTGTGTACAGAAATGAACGTGATTTTTTTGCGTACAAGAATGCGGCTTGCAATGCCTTAGTGTACAGGTTTGAAGTGAGGGGCGGGTGTAGGGGTCAGCGCTCTAATAGAAGGGTTTAGTGAGGCGACATAGCACAATACAGCATTGTTCTATACTAGCGTTCGTGTAGAAAATTGGAGGAACTAAATAAATACAAGCTTTTTTATAGTTTTGGCCCTCAATTTTTCTGTCGTCCACTCTGGGGATTGGTCTAACTGAATCAGCACTAATTGTGTCACATCTACGCGGGTAATGATCAAGCGCGTACTTTTTTCCCGGGTAACAGTTGCCGTGCTGGGAGGGGAAAGGTGAAGGGTGGGGAGCGTCTCGGGAGTATCCGGAGGTGGGAGTGGGGGGAGGCTTTGAAGTGGTCCACTCTGTTTGTCACGCGCCTGGCCTGACAACTCCTCTCTCTCCCCATCCTTCCCTCCCTTTTCAGAACTGATGACTTGAGTTAGCGTCCAATCTATCTTGGCCATAAACGTTCAGGCCCTGCTGTTGTTTCCATGGGCACAGGACCGGCTCTAGGCGAAGACAAATTCTGAGAATTCATTAAAGTGCTTTCGGCGGGGAAAAGCTGGGTAGTGTTAGGGCATTAATATTTTTTTCTAAGACAACTTAAATAAAATACCCTTCGCCTTGCATTACCTAGTAATTCGTCTGCCTATGCTAGTAGCGCGCAGAAGTACTAAACTTTAATTGAGTTTATATTTTTCATTCCCCAAATAAAAAAAAAAAAAATCTCAATCATGCGCCCCCAAAAATATTGCGGCCTAGCCGACCGCCTAGGTTGCCTACAGGGACGATATTTTCCCGCTATTTTCATGATATTTTCATGATATTTTCACTTTATTTCATTATATTTTTCTGATACTTTCATGATATTTGAACGAAACACCCTTACATCTTATTTACCTTATACGGTTGCTATAGTATGTTTAAAAAAACACGTGACCTTACGCTTTAAATAGAAAAAACGAGTTTAAACGCTAACTGTGTTTATATAATATGTCAGTGAAACCAAGAGCTGGCAGATATAGGTCGGGCTACGAATGGAAACTGTTCTGTCGATGGGCTAGGCTAAAGATCAGTCGATAAAGTGTCAATGTTCTCTTTTTTTATGTGGAGATTATGTCCAGGGTAATAGAGTGAGGCATCACTGTTCCTCCATTCCGCCCCTCCTGTCCGCCCACCGCCCCCACTCCCCTAGTAGCACATCCTATAATCGCTTTGTTGGCCAATCGAGTCTTAAATTTCTTTCCATTTTGTTTTTTCTCGCACTTTCTATGCCTAACTTTCTCTCTCTCTCTCTTCCCCCCCTCTCTCTGTCTTTATTTCTTTATGTGCTTGTCTTTTCTCTTTATCTCTCTCTGTCTCTTTATCTCTCTCTTTCTCTTTATCTCTCTCTGTCTCTTTATCTCTCTCTGTCTCTTTATCTCTCTCTGTCTCTTTATCTCTCTCTGTCTCTTTATCTCTCTCTTTCTCTTTATCTCTCTCTTTCTCTTTCTCTCGCTTTCTCTCTTTCTCTCTTTCTCCCTTGCTCTCTCTCTTTCTCTCTTTCTCCCTTGCTCTCTCTCTTTCTCTCTTTCTCTCTTTCTCCCCTGCTCTCTCTCTTTCTCTCTTTCTCCCTTGCTCTCGCTCTTTCGCTCTTTCTCTCTTTCTCCCTTGCTCTCTCTCTTTCTCTCTTTCTCCCTTGCTCTCTCTTTCTCTTTTTGTCTCTTTTTCTATCTCTCTTTCTCTCTATCTTTCTCTCTATCTTTCTCTTTCTGTCTCTCTGAATTCTTGCGTAATTCTCGGTTCTATTTCTTTTTGTCTACATATTTGATTATGTTTGTCACTTTCTCTCTCTCTCTCTCTGTCACTCTGTCACTCTGTCACTCTGTCTCTTTCAGCCATCTCAATCTGTCTATGAACGTCTCTGTACACCTCCACCTCTCCCTCCCTCCTTCTTTCTCGATATCTGTCATTGTCTATTGCCCATCTCTTTCTCCATCTTTCTCCTTCGGTGTCTCCCAGTGCATGTCTATCTCTCTATCTCTCTGCCTTTCTCTCTCTCTCCGTTTGAATCTCTCTATCTGACTCCTGTCTTCCCATGTCTCTCTCAGACATTCATACTTTCACTCGAACACATTTTTGTTATTCTCTCTAACTCTCTTACTGTCTCATTCAACCAATGTCCTTCTTTTTCTCTATATCTGTCTCAGTCTCTAAATACGTTTTTTTATTTTTTTATTTTCAACGTAGATAATTCTCATATACTAATATAGTCAACCAAGTTATATACAATATTTAATAGGCTGCGGCTATTTGGATCCAGCTTCATTCGGAATCCCTTAGAACCAATTTTAAAAAAATATAAAAAAGGGGGTGAAAAATAGAAAATATATTGTAATTCTTACCATATTTATAAGAAATAGCACGGAAAACACCAAATCAATCCCTATCCTATATACTATATAACCTAACCGATACTAACTATTACAAAAAATACTACAAAGCCATCCCTAACCTGTATAAACTCACCGATACTAACTATCTATTACTAAGTCTATCGGGTCCGAATAGCCACTACGGTACAAATAGTCTAAATGTTACCATTGTTTGTGTGTGTGTTTGTGTGTGTGTGTGTGTGTGTGTGTGTGCTATATGTGACATTGTCGCTGTTATCGAAATATCAATCGCTATTGCTGCCGCTGGCCAATGATTTATCAACACTCCAAGAACATTCGGCTCGTAAATTCCAGGATGACCCACCGCCTCAAAAGGCCGAGACAAAATCTCGCAGGACTGGGCCACAACTCCAGGCAGACATGTTTGTTTGTCTGTCTTTTTAAATTCCATTATTGGTTTAGCTGGGATGCTGTAGATAATGTCTAAATTTAAAAAGAGAGTAGATGGGTGTATGCATTGTTCAATGATAATACGAAGAGCAGCAATTCGGTCGATGTGTAGGTGATCGAGAGAACTTGGAAAGAGTTACAGAAGATAGCCAGAGACAGGAGGACTTAGAAAGAACTTGTTGATGGCCTATGCTCCACTAGGAATTGATAATGGCAATGAAGAAGATGGGTGTGTGCATAGGACCCATCAACTAAAGAAAACATTCGCACTATTCCAAAATGGGCACCGAACAGGGTACTGTCTGATAGGGGCCTGAGTAGGCATAGGGCCCACAAAGACCCGCGATGTCGACACTGCAGGGAAGCAAAGCAGACAGTCGAGCAGAATGCTTTTAAGACTTCCATGCTTGACAGAAGTTTACGGTGGGTAGGAACGGTCAACTTTTTGGCACCAAACCTACACGGGCACCCAAAGGAGTGTCCGAATTGTTTCTTTCTTATGTCATAATGTCGAATGTCAAAATACAGGGGCCCCAAAAGAGGCCAAGCCCCCCCCCCCCTCCCGGGCCACCAAATCCCTAGCAACGGCACTGCCTAAATGTAGAGGTATGTCCTACATCGGCTTAGGTTGGCATTAGGAATGCATCATTACGGACCCTCCACAAACCGCCCACAAATCCACATCATCGGCCATTTCCACATTAAACCCTAAAAAAGTCCCCCAAAAATCTACCAGACCTTGGCTTACGAGCTCACAACAAGGAGAATGATTAGTCCAACAACCTTTCTTGGTTTTCCTTCTTTTTTAAATTTCTCTCGGGGCCGATTGACCTAAAGAGCCTCCCTGTTTCCCGTTTGGTAGTTAAAAATTAAACACACACACACACACACATACACACACACACACACACACATCTAAAGAAATCGAAGCGGGATTATAAAAAAAATGTAGAAACAATTTAAGCTGTTTTTTTTTCTTTTCGGATAGCTATTCTCAGTGTCGAGGTCGTATATTGGCGTACGTCATTGAAGTCTAAAAACGTCATCGCTTTGTGTTTGAGCGTGACGTCACTAGTCCCGTTCTCTACGTCACTCCCCCCCCCCTCCACCTTCCTCAAACTGGCACACCCCACCCAACCTCACCCCCCTTCCCATACTATTATGTACACAGCCCTGCTCATGTTTCAGGCGAAGAGTTACTGTTTTCAGATATCGACGCGTTTTAGTTGTTTTTTTTTTACACAGGGCAATCTCTCTCTCTCTCTCTCTTTAACCTCAACTCCCGCTTCTCTCCCCGCCCCCGCCACAACATCTCCCCTTTCTTTCCCCAATCTCACCTGATTAGCGCCTCTCTACCCCAGCCCCAAACACGAAAAGGCAACTTTCTCCCCCCCCTCCCCCCTTCAGAAATCTGTTTTAACCCTTCCCGTACCGACCTACTTCTATCAATGCTGCCTTCAGTTCCGCTATTTACGCGCCCGAGACTATAAGGGTTAACGTGGTATATTTCTTTCTTTCCATCTCTTCTCTATTCTTTCTCCTTATACTCTCCATCTGTCTGTCTTCCTTATAATTGTCTCCATTTGTTTTATTCCTCACCACAGATTAGGTAAAGAACAGAATTCGCAATCCCTATATGCGCAGTCACTAAAAGTGAAGCTCGATTCCGCCATATTTTTTCGACGCTCGGCAGCGGTCGCTAGAGACGCTACTATAGTAAAATGAGTAAGGATATCTAGGCGTACCATAAATATATACAATAGCCTATATATAGGGCCTATATTATATTTCATTATGGGCTTACTTTTATATAAATTTCACTTAATTACCCATTTTCTTTTCAACATTTTAGGATTAGGCCTATATGATGAAAAATTTTATTATCCGGTACTGATATTTGAAAAGATAGCCTAGGCCTAGGCCTTAGCTCGGTACGATAATCAATCGTTGTCGCATCATTGTTGCAGTTTATTGAACAACAGTTTTTGTAACCTTTGCCTGAAACATTAACTTTGGGTTTTCGAACTTGTAGATTTGAAGAAAAAGACATTGTAAATAAGCATCAATATATAGTGTAACCAGGACCGCTGCGTTTAAACCATAGGTCCTCAACGGGGGCGATATCGTTCCCGGGGAGAGGGGGGGGGGGGTGAGAAGCTTTAGGGGGCGCTGACATTCCCGGAGGCGATTATGGGGCAGTGAAGGGCAAGTGGGCGGTACAGACGTACCCGATTAGTTTTTGGAGGATGAAATGTGATGTAAAAGCAAGTGTTGCTAAATATCTGATATCCTCCATACCTACATATTATTATATTAATAAGAAATAGGAATCGCAGTGAATTTTCGATGAAGTAGGGGTCTGTGTTTGGCAAATATAGTGTGCGTCCGACTGGTCCTGTGGTTGTTTCACAGGACTGTCAACCCTGCAGACCAATCACTGTCGCCCTAAAATCTGCTAATATTAATGATATTTTGATCTCAGTTTAACCGAGATGTCCTTAATGTATTTTAAGCCATTTTAATAGTCAGACAGTAATTGTTAAGCGGAATTTATAAGTAGTAATCGCACAAACTGGGTAGTTATTGTAATGTGTGAAAATATACATACATTCTTTCGTCATATAATATTTTTATAATTTTCAAATACGTTTTACAGTTTGATAATTTCAAAGTTATAAATTGTAAGCCATTTATTTTTTATAAAAAAAATAAATATTAGCTCAAATAAAACGGGCTTATTATCTCCCTTTAACAAAAATTTTTTTCCACATTTGATTCAATAGTGATGCCGAACAAGTTCTGTTTTGTAATATAACAAATATTACTGATTATTAGACCTAAGGCTTTTGCAACCAAAATTGAAACAAAAATAGACTAATTGCTAGCAACACACCACGCAAACGATTCGCATTGATTTATTTAAACCTTTTATGGAGGCAATTTTTTGATCTGTTAATTCTTACAATATGTTTCTTTTAATTTTTTTTTTAAAGATAATTAATCACACAAAGTTCTAGTACGTCTTAAAAAATAGCGGAAAGTATAGTCCAGATGGGCGGAAAGGGGGGAAGTGGGCGCTAAAAGAAAGTTGGGTTGGGGGGGGGGGGGGTGAGCAGAAAAAGGTTGAGAACCAATGGTTTAAACAGTATGGCGTCGGTATTACTTCCGGAAACAGAAAAATATGCGATTGCGCATTCTGTTCTATACCAATTCTGTGATTCCCACACTCTCTCTCGCTCTCTCTCTCTCTCTCTCTCTCTCTCTCTCTCTCTCTCTCTCTCTCTCTCTCTCTCTCTCTCTCTCTCGCTCTCTCTCTCTCTCTCTGATTCTTTCTGTCATTTACCTATTCTATATAGTTTTCTTTCTTTGAGCTACTTTCGTTTTTTACTTTCTCGCTACATCTTTAATTCTTTTTTTTTTCTTTTTTCGGCTTCTAGCCTCTTAATTTCTCTTTCACTTTTCTTCATTTCATGAATTCGCATTCTCTTCCAATCTCATTTCTTTTCAGGCCTTCATTTCTCTTTAAGTATTTCTCTGTGTTTTATTTCACCTCTCCATTTTATCGCTTTCTCTTTGACTCTCTATTTTGTATATCTCTTTCTCTCTCGCTCTCTTTCTCTCTCGCTCTCTTTCTCTCTCGCTCTCTTTCTCTCTCGCTCTCTTTCTCTCTCGCTCTCTTTCTCTCTCGCTCTCTTTCTCTCTCGCTCTCTTTCTCTCTCTCTCTCTTTCACTCTCGCTCTCTTTCTCTCTCTCTCTCTTTTTTTCAATCTCTTTCTCCCCTTTTCTTTGTTTCTCCCCTCTGTGCCTTATCCCGAGAGCTTCACCTTTCTCTTTCTCTGTCCCTCTTCCCCCTCTCTTTCTCAATGCCTCTCTCTCTCCTTCTCTCTCTCTCCTTCTCTCTCTCCTTCTCTCTCTCTTTGTCCCCTCCCCTTCCTCTCTCTTTTACTGCGTCTATATCTTTCTCTCACTATCTTTCACTGCCTCTCACTCTTTCCTCTCAATGCCTTTTTCATTCTCTTCCTGTTTCCTCTCCCACTCTCTCTCCTTCTTTCTTTCTCTCCTTCACTCTTCATGTTTTTTCTTTATTCTTTTCTTGGTTCTTCTCTTCCTATGAGCGACTGAAACATTGAGAGGGACAAATTAGTGGGGAGACAGGGACGGGCTGGGAAATCAAGAAAGGTTTTATTTGGCAGAGATAAGCGATTATCATTGTCCACGTCAAATCGATTCTAGGATAATAAAGACTGCACATAACGACAACATCAACAAAAAATCTTTCCCAAACTTCCTACCCCCCGCCTCATCGTGTTATTTCTTAAGAGTTGTATTTGTGGATTTTTATGTCTAGTCAATAGATTTTTTGAAAGACAACAGAGTTAAGGCTCTTTCGAATTAAAACTTGGCTCATTAACTCCCCTCATAGAGGTTGTGGGGATGTAGGGGCGCCTTAAAAGGGTAATCAGCTGAATGGGGTGGGTTTGGGTTGTGGGGGAGGTCAGAAGAAAAAACGATGACCTTTAAAACTAGATTTTCTAGAGAGTTGAGTCAATGGTTGTTAACGTTTTTTTAACACGTAGTCTACGACAATAACAATTTTAATAGGGTAAAGTGTATTATAGTAGATTTATACAAACTCAACGTAAGGAATCTAAGAACTAGCTACAACGCTCTTTTATCCTATAATGATATCCAATGAAACACTAGGGCCTTCAAACTAATACAACTATATGCATGCACAAGTAGTGATGCAAGTTCTTGGGGAGTGGGGTAGGGACTTATGCAGTAGATTTCGAACGTAAGGAGAGCCAGATTCAGGATAAGTAACGGAGCCAAATAAAACTAGTCTTACTTTACTTACAGTGCACAATGACCTAGCCGGAAGCGCACTCGGGTGGGTCCTGGTTTCGTGTCCCGACAAAGGCTAGGATTTTGTTTCCAATTGTGAAGAGCGTCTCAGGGTCTACCCAGCTTAAATGGGTACACGGCATTATTTGGGGCAAGGTAAAGGTGACTAGTCATTGTGCTGGCAACACAATCTTCGTAGTAGGCCATGGCCACGGACACTATTAAACGCTGCCATACAGGCCCAATAGATTAAATTGGTCATGCACTGGACTTGCACTATTGCTTTAATAACAATAACGTGCAGCCTGGGTCGGCAACCTACGGCACGCTCGTTAAACATGGCAGGCAAAGCGATTTTTAATAGAGCGCGGAAGACTCCCATAGAGGCAAGTCAAGTCTATGTATGAGTAGAAATTGAGTGTTAGTTAGAGCTGGATGACTTTTATGCTGATGGCACGCTACATGAATAAGTTATTCTACTTTGGCACATTATTAACAAAAGCTTGCCGACCCGTGTGCTATACTATAGTGACATAGTCGAAATCAAATAGAACTCGGTAGCCACAGACTCAATGAGATTGCTGGGCTCATGGGCATTGCGAAATCCTGCACTATCCATTGCCCAAGCCATTTTAAATACTGATCCAGTATCGCCCACATCGGCTTTGCGTCGTTTGTTTTTCTCTCTATCTCTCTCTCTTGTTCAATCTACCTAAAAGACACTGGAATTGAGCAGAATTAATTTATGAAAGCGGTTCGATGCCTGGTACGATAAGTAATCATGTTACAATTCCATTAGAAAAATTGCGCATGAATAATGATCAAATTTCAAGTGCCTTCAGTCTTAAGTGGACACGGTCGTTGAAATAAAAAGTAATCCACCCATTTCCTTGTTCATCTATATTTAGATTATTCCGTGTTGCATGTTGACAATTGTTTTTGAACGAGATGTAGATCTGCATTTCAATTTATTGTGGCATAGTTTATGATCGGCTTGCCGAATTGATCTAAGTGATACTCTCAAATACATTGATATTATTATCCTAAACATTTCGTAAGTCTTGGGGAATACCCACAATAGTGGGCGAAATAGGGCGTTTGCAATCCCGTGACAAAAAGCACGTGATTTGTGTTTACTTTCTGTAATGGTGTACTAGCAATAATGGCCGCTGTATTAAAAAAGTTTCATATAGGCTCGAGCTTTTTTTAAATGATGTGATGTGTTTTAAGTCTTATTAAGATTTAAGCTGTATTATGTATGTTAAATAAAATAGGCTATTTTATTATTATCATAGACATAGATCATAGACGATGTGAGCCTATTAGTGACTTGACTAGATCGCCTATTCACCAACACTATCACTTGACATTGTAGCCTAGCCTACGACACATTAAAAGTGTAGGCCTATAAAGCGAAATTGAAAGTGTAAATAGGTCTAGCCGGCCCTAGCCTAATCACATTAATCAATTAATCTACAGTATTACTATTTACCTCCTTATTTTTGAGTAGGATAGCCAATATTCAGATGTGAATTTTGCATGATAAAGAACAACTTCATTTTCACCACGTTACATTTGTACCTCAAGTGGGTTCTTATATTTACACAAATACGTCACTAAAAACCTAAGCCACGCCCATTAAGAACGCTCTATAGCATGATTTTGTTGTCACTGATCTAAATATACATGGAGTGCGCAATCGGGGAAAAGGCAGACTTTTATGTATATATAAGTGATGCATATGTTAATGACACTGACAAACATAATTCTAAACATCTATAATAATATAAGACATTTGTGACCGACAAACACTGTTACGCCAACAAGACGTTTAGTACTCAGCAGGATGTCCTTTAGGGTTTTGGCACGCTGAATGAATTAGAAATCCTACTTTGTCACACTGTTATCAAAAGTTTGCCGACCCCTGGTGTATATAAGACAATACTTTTTCACATAATATTTATATTTTTGGCATTCAACGCGTACAAACGAGAAAGAGCAACAACCAGTTTGTTGAGTTCATTTTCCTTTTCCACATTTATGGAAAGTGTTTATAGCAAAATCACAATGTACAAGTCTCATTGTATGTATATCAGTGCCTAAAACCGGCCATATGCATACGCACCACTTATCTATATATAAAAGTCTGCATTATTCCGACATTTTTATGGTTTCTTTTAAGTGATTGAGCATATATATATATATATATATAGTTCAGTGCGTCTAGTGGGTCGATCTGTTCAACCTGCGCTTATTAAGTATGAGTGGTCGCGGGTTTGCACTAGGACTGAAGAACTTGAAGGGTTAGAGTTCAAGCACCAATTATATACTCTTAAAATACAATTTTCATCTTTTTTTTTAAGTTTTGTTTGCTCTTTAAAATATTATGTTACAAACGATCTCTCCAAAAAAAAGATGAATAATGCGTCCTACGCTCATCCGTCAGTGATACCAAAAGAAGATTACAATAAGGAAAACCGTATTTTTACAAGCTAGACTCGTATCATAAAACGCACTTATAGTTTAGTGCTTTTCGTGGTCATTGGGCTGTGCAACTGAATCACTCCTCCTTCCCCCTCCCCCTCCCCCAACTCAAAGAGTCAGAGAAATGTACAGCAATACTCAACATTCAAAAATAATTTTTTTTTATTTTTCGAATATTTTTTTTCTTTCATATTCGCAGACTTGTACCAAATCTTTTATTATTGGCGAAAGAATGTTTGTTTTACCCTTATATTCCATACATTTGCACATATAACATAATTGATGTAAAAAAGTAGAGTAGCCTACACAACACGGCCCGTCGAGACTATACTGTGTGGCCTTAAGAGCTTCTAACGGCAGATCTTTTTGTAAAAAAATAAATGCATTTTACTAATACACTTACCAATGTTTTTGTTGGCTATAAACTGCCTGGCCCATTGGTTTAAATATTCCTTTAAAGAACAATCAACACTGCGTCAATATGATTATACAATACAGCGTCAACAGGTATGTGTAGGGGGTTTCCCGTAAATTTCCAAGATACTTCGCTGTTAAACGTCTTTCAATAACGTTGTGGAAATTAAAGTCTGTTTTCTTTAATTTTAAGAAAACAAAATACTACTGTATAAAAAAAAGGGACAAGTGAAAAATGGTTAGTTTCCCCTTATGTTGTAAGGTTATCACCCTTGAATTAAAAAAATATGTTACCACACACAGAAATGGTTAGAGTCCACTTTGGTGTAAGCTACAACCCTTAAATTAAAAAAAACAACAACATGTTTTTCTTACAAATTGTGTCCTCTTTATTTGTAGATTACAGCCCCTGAACAAACTTATAATTAGGGTAATTCTTATTTGAGTCCACCCCTCCCCCCAAAAAAAAATTATTAAAAAATAAATAACATAATTGAGTTTACTATAAAAGTGACCTTGTCCCCAATAAAACCATTAGTAAGTTATAATTATTGTGGAACATTGTAATAAGGACGTAGGCGACACAAAATGATGAAAAGAGCAAAAGAGAGTAAGAGGAGTAAGTTAATGCAGAGCTAGATAAAGGAGAGAGTGAGATAATAAAAAGGGAGACAGAGCGAAAGAAAGAGATTGCTAGAGAAAAAGAGGAAATTGAAAGAGGGAAACAATATTGAGAGAGATAGAAATAAAAAGAGGGGAGAGAGTGAGAGATTGGACTCCTACACGCGCCTGCTTCCGTGCCAAAACTCTGGGACTTTAATCTCTTGGTTTAATCTCCTCCCACCCCCCCCCCCCACACACACACTTTAACCCATTTTTGATTTTTAAAGTCTCCCGATTTTCCCCCCTCCACCCCACAACACCCCGCCCTCCCTTTTTTCTACGTCCACCTTACCTCAACTGAAATTTGGCTGTAAAGGAAGAACTTGCTTTGTAATAGTGAATGATGGGTAGGGGTGTTTGGCCGGGGGGGGGGGGGAGAGGGCGTTGAAGGAGGGACGTAAAGTTATCCACCCCCCAAAAACACATGCAGAAAATATCACTCACACACGTAGAGACATACATTCGCCTGGCACGCACTCGGGCACAAACACCTAGAAACCAGATTTCTATCAATGGTGTCTAAGGCACCGACAAGTGTATCCTGGGAAGAGAGGGGGTGTGAGGAGGGGTGAATCGAGGTAGGGGTTATGGGCCACTGGGAGTGTTGGGGGGGGGGGGGGTCAATCCATTAAGGGCCCTACAAGCGATTTTTTTTTCTCAGGGCATCAGAGTGAGCGGGGGATGGGGGGGGGCATATAGATATTGCCGTTTACTCTGTGTAGGCTGCTGACGTGTATGCAGAGGGATCTTAACTGATTGTATTGGGGCTTAACACTCGAACTCTAGGACCCTCTTTATGCCAATCCTCCTACCCGATGCCCTCCCAACTCAAAGATTCCGAGAAATGTCCAGCAATACAAAACATTCAAAAACAAAAAACAAAAAAAAATCTTTTTTTCGGATCTTTTTTTTTTCCCTTTGTATTCGCAGACTTGTACTAAATCGTTGATTACCGTGATACACTGTGTTCACCGTTATATATCATATATTTGTATCAATACAATAAAAAAAGAAACCAATGAAACAATTATAAAATGTACAATGTAAAGTACTCAACACGGCCCGTCAAGACTATACTGTCGCCCGTCAAGACTATACTGTCGCCCGTCAAGACTATACTGTCGCCCGTCAAGACTATACTGTCGCCCGTCAAGACTATACTGTCGCCCGTCAAGACTATACTGTCGCCCGTCAAGACCTTCCATCTATCGGTAAATTTTTTTTTTCTAAAGTTTCATTATACTAATACTGTAAAAAAAAGGCTAAATTTTTTAAAGTGTTTGGACCGTACGTAGCATCAAAATCACCACCAGGCCAAATGACGAAACAAGCTTTACATTCTTGACATGAACTATTAGGCTTTAGCAGACTCCGTGAAGCCGGCTGGTCCAGCGGTTAGTTCACCGGACTGTCAACCAAAAAACCAACTGACAGGTCGCGGGTTCTAGCCCTGCCACCCACGGATCCCTGTCGCCCTGCAGGAGATTTGGGCCTAGTGGACGTAAAAATCTTCTATCTAGAAGGAACGTCTGTAAACTTATAAGATAAGATAAGACTCCACGATCTGGTGTTGTTGATCACAGAAAAATATTTAACAGCCGGCGCCGTCAAGCATATCAGAAAAACTGGGAGTGTTTGGACGTTGGGATTTGGAACTAGAAATCCGTATGGCTGTTAGAGTCTACTTATTTATCGTACATGTTAATCTTTTTTTTAAATTATGTTCTACAGAAAAATTGACAACACAAACTCTAAACTTTAAGTGAGCTGAGTAGTTCACGATAGGGGCTTAAAATTGGTAAAATGGCGCCTGGGGCATCTAGAGCGAAGGTCAAATTTGGCGCCAATTTCAGAGTGTTTGGTTACATTAACTAGTAAGCTAACGTACGGAAGGGTTTAAGAAAGTGTCAATTTGGTGCCTATCCAAACTTAGGTTCCTTGTGTGCAAGCCGCCACTTCTAGTTCCACCTACTGTTTCACAGACACAAATGGTGCGCGTCAGGCTGTTGTTCCGGTTTTTTTTAAAAGTCTATTAGCCTTTACAGTCTCCAGACTTGTACTAACTGATTGGTTTAGCGATATAGATGTCGCCCCCACCACCGCCACTGACAATCTGGTTGAACTTTTTTGCCATGGACCCAAACGCTACCACACATTCTTGAAAACGAATCAAGATCGGGATTTCGAACTGGGTTGGGAAAATCGAACAAAATCCCTGCTACTCGCCAGAGAAAAGGTTATGTTGTACCAAGAGGTGGAATACTCAACCTTTTAACAACCTGTTTTCACCTGTCATAAAATAAGATTTTCCCCAGCGGTCACGCCACGTCGTGTCGACGAAGGGAAAATACGTGGAAACCACGAGAACACGTCTGCCTGGGACGACATATTCATACGGTGATTTGTCTTTTCTTCTAACTTCAAGTTAGTTTAACCCATAGAGATCATAACCTACGGCACGCAAACCAAACATGTAACGTATAGAGTTTTTTTTTAAAGCACGCAGAAGCTCTACAAAAAATGCAAACTAAAGTCTCTTCTTCAAGAAATTGATTGGAGGCGCATGCTGACTTTTGACACTTTTGTCACGGCGAATGAATTAGCACACTATTATCAAAAAGGGTAACCGACATCTGGTCAAACCTATAACTTCAATATTTACTTTTCAATTGTCGTCTGCTATTTGCGACCACATATGATTTTGCTTTTGTAGCCTGGTATCAAATCACGACCTTGTATTATGGAAACTAATGCTTCGTCTATTGAAATTATGTGAAACTTACACCTGTAATGCTTACACTTTCACACAACATCAGTAACTCATAGAGACCACATAAGAAACAAAGAGAAAATGAAACGCACGAAACAAGCTTCCCACAATAAATCTGTGAATTTCTTTGAGTGTCCCAGCCTTAAGTCGTGAAGATTCAAGTCTTGGTGATGAAATAATATGCAGAGAAAGATGTACACAACAGTTCATGGTTTGTATTGATAGTCTTCTCCGAGTCTAGAGTGGCCTCCTCCTCCTCGTGTTTCTTGTGGGCGAAAAAACGTGTCATTAACTCTATATAATTATAATGTTTCTATACCGTCGCTTTCGTGATGTGTAAATGTGTCTATCTGTTATCTATCTAACTACTTATGCATCTATCTATCTACCTATGTATGTATCTATCTATCTATGTATGTATCTATCTATCAAACTATTTGTTTAACCTCCTATCTATTGATCTATCAATAACTATCTTTATCTGTCTGCCTCTTTATCGTATTATTGTCTTATATATCCATCTGTCTCTCCATCTATCCATCATCAAGTATCAATGTACTTATCTGACCCTACATCTATCATTGTAAACACATGTCAACATGTCTGTCAATCTGTCTAATTATCTTGCAATCAATGCCTTTCTGTCCATTATATCTTTTTTTTTAGTCAGTAAATGAATGAGTTAATTATCTTAGGCATGAACCTGTTAAACTGGAGTTATGACATTTAATTGAAAATATTGATACTTACTTAATCTAATAAAGGCTTCATCTGAAAAGCTGTAATCAATTTTCTTTTTACACGAATGCATGCGTAATAATTTTTTCATATGATTATTGTAATTCGCCTTGCCTCCTCTGATCCAATCAGTTAAGACAAGGAGGAATGGGCTACAAGCTACAGTTTGGCGTAGTCTTTGATGCATCTGGGTTTCCAATTCCAAAAAAAATAAATGTACAAGATTAGAAAGAGCAGAAAAACAAAACTAAATAAGACCAAAATCATCGCTTCTCAACTGGTTGCCCTTTTTACACTCTCGCCAGGCCCTTGAGATTTAAATCAGACATTCTCCTTATCATCAACATTTATTCTTTCCTGAATATCTTTTGTCCAACACTATAAAAAAAATGAAAGAAAAAAAAAATTAAAGAAAAAAAAATTTAAGAACAATGTTTATAGAAATTGTATCAAAAAGTAAATAAAAAGTAATAAACAGAAAATAATATTTTCTGATTGCTGACAGCGTCGGCGTCAGACGGCATTTAACTCCGCTTGACGTTTGCGTTTTTTCTACAATTCGCTAATGCATTTTCACACACGCAGACTCGCGCGCGCAAACACGCTAGTGAGAAATCAGGTCTTCTCAATGCACTAAATTTTGTTGTGTGTCTGTCTTCTGCTCATTAAGTGCCAGGAACAATTCTAGAAAGTTGGGGGACCAAAATTTGGGCCTAAATAGTAGTGTAGCCAGGGAGAGGAGGGGAAGGGGGAGCCTACGACCGTTTTCGAAAAAAGGGCCTTTTCGGGAAAAGTAATTTTATAATTTGAACATGCCATGAAGCACAATTTATACTGTTTCTAATATTTTAATTTAATCATTTAATTTGTTGCGATATGAGTAATGAGCCTTGTTAGATCTAGTTAATTTTAGTTTAATTTGATACGAAGTGAAGGTCACACTCTAGTGTAGGGGTCGGCAACCTTTTGCTAATGGTGTGCCAAACTAGGATTTCTAAATCATTCAGCGTGCCAACAGCCTAAAAGTCAACCTGCTCTATTATACTTGTTTTCTTGGGAGACAAGTAAGTAATTTAAATCCGTAGCTGGACAAAGGCCAAAAGCAAAGGAATTCTATAGAGAAAATCGTTAAAGCGTTTTATATTTAATTTAAAAAAAAATTATCTGTATGTGATAATCATCCTTTTTATTAGCATTTATACCAAATACAAAATGATATTACCAAACATTCACATTTACGGTAACTATTTTGTCAAAATTATCATTTAGTTGTCAAGATACATATCTATCAACTGCTAATATTGATTATAATATTTTTTCTCAGTTTAACTGAGATGTTCTTTAATTTATTCTATAAATACTAATATTGCACTGTCATTCAGCGGAATTGATACAAAGTAATCGTACAAACTGGGTAGTTAATGTAATGTTAAAAAATGTGCATATATTATATTAATCATATAATATTTATATAATTTTCAACTACTTTTTGACAGTTTGGTCATTATAAAGTTATAAATTGTAGACCATTTAGTCTTTTACAAAATAAAAAATTAAAAAACATAATAATATTAGAAATTATCGGAAATAAAAGTAGCTAATTATCTCCCTTTAATTAAAATAAAGATTCTAAATTTGATTCAATAGTGATGCCAAACAAGTTATGTTTTGTAATATAACCAATATTACTGACTAATTATTATTTCTTTACATAAACAAGCGTTGTGGTATTCATTACAATATTTAATTATTGGAGGTTTACAATTAATTTAGGTTAAACAGTTGTAAGTAAACATTTCCTGCCTTAATTATTTATCCATTCAACCTTTACGAGTTTCATAAACATTTTGGCACATTTCAATAAATGTTTTAAATTCAACTGACTACGTTTTAAAATCGCCAACATCCTTACACTTTAAAAAAAAGTATCTACATCTAAGAAGGTCGTAGTAAGATTAAGCCATTTATGCTTGATTAGGTATGAAAAAATAATTTTGAAAGTCTTGAAACTCCGCTTTGAGTGCTTCGATGTGCTTGTGAAAAAGCCCAAATATCTTAATATATGCCTTCGTAAAGAGATAAAGTACATATAATTAAATGTTGTTAAATTGATTTCACTCAATATTAATACTACTGGAAAATATAGTTGTTTTTGTTTTCATCAATAATAAAACACCTCTTGGAGGTCTCTCGCGTGCCATTGAAAATTGCTCTGCTTGCCAAGTTTGGCACGCGTCCTTAGGTTGCCGACCTCTGCTCTAGTGGATACCAGGTCATAAGCTGGAACTTAGAGTGGACAGGAACGGCCAAACGTTTATGCCTAACTTTTACGGTGATGTATCAGTGGTGCGTGGACACAGCAGAGTTAGTTCTCCGAGCCCCAAAAGAGTACGCTCGCTCGCATTCTAAAAAAAAAAGGTGGGGTTCAAGTCTGGTGTACTCACCGAAAAGTAATAATGTGACTTAAAAAAGCGCGCTGGCTTTTTCCTTCTAGGCCGTATACGTGTAGTTATCAAAAACATGGTTACATGAACTTCGCGAAAAAAAAAAAAGATACCCACAGAATTTAAAAGAAAGAAGAAAAGAAGAGAAATAACTTGATTTAAAGAAATTTCGTTAAGGATTTAACCATCGGGCGGGGTGTTTTAATAGCTGAGAGGAAAAAAATAGAAAATAATAGAGCGTTCCTATAACGTATCATAGAGACAGTGTTATGTTATTGACACATATATAGGCTGCAGTAAATAGTAAATAAAAATGTTAATGCTCTTTTTTTTTTAAATCTCTTTAAAAATGTCTATAGTGGCGATGTATCTCGTCTTTCAAAATTAAAAGAAGAAGAATGCATTGATTTTATAAATACTTTTTGACACTAGATGTTCATCCCGAAAATGAGCAGTAGACGCAATCAATTTTGCAGAAATTCCCATCACTAATAGTTGCTAGTAAAAATCGTGGATGGTTAAAAAAAATACTGCACTATTATACAGTGTGTGTATCCTGAGGCACAGGGTATTCTTATAACATTTGATACGTACGAATTCTTAGTTCTTCTATTACTGTGGAAAAATTGCTAAAAAAGTGTGGCCATTTTCCTAAAAGTTCGCTCCCCCTAGCGTCAAAACCTGGCTACGCTACTGGGCCTAACCAAATAGACGTCTTTCGCTAAGTATCAAATCTGAGTATTTGTATGACCTATTCGTAGCAAACAGTGGTACACGCTCAAAAGTAGAAGCATCTCTGGCGTTTGCCTATTTAAAAAAAGTATCCCTTCGGACCAAATTGATCCATAGGGCCGGTGTAGCAGCGTTCATCAGTTTCTGTGGCCACGTCATACTATGGGATTGTATGGTAGGCTGAATGCCCAACCGACTTTACTTTACCCCAACTATTGTCAGTTACCCATCAGATCTGGGTAGACGATGTGACCCTCCATCCAGTCCCGAGAACTAATCTTAGCCTTCATCAGGATTTGAACCCAGAACCTTCGGTACACCAGACGAACGCGCTGGGCAGCCCGGCCACCGTACCATATTAAATTTTAATGTAGCTTAGAATTAGTTTGCATCCACTTTCCTACAATATTATTTATTAACTCTTGACTCCAGTGGATGAAAACATGCAAACAGCAGCAATAATTAATATCACACAAAATTGCTAAGGCAACTGGTTGATTGTCTTGGGCAGGTTGAAGTGGAGAAGGCAAAGGAGGGAAAAGCTATAGGGGTTAAAAACGCGCGAGACGAACTCTTTTTTTCGAGTTCGAAGCAATAAACCTAATACGCGTTCTGGCGTAACGTAAAGCGGTAATGACATTCGCGCTTGCGCAGTGATCTACATTGTGCACGATCGCTAGTTTATTATAAACACCATGTAGTGTGCACAATCTAATTTGTCTATCAGCTCTATACTTCCAGAATATAAAGTCTTTATTATCGATATATTCAATGATCTATACCAGAAGGGTATTCCTTCTGATAGAGACAATGTAATTCGGGGCAAAAACAGTAGTCTGTATAATCTCTATTCTCTATACTCTCTTTTCTGTATAACATCTATTATGTATAATCTCTATTCTGTATAATCTCTATTCTGTATAAATCTCTATTCTCTATAATCTATTTTTGTATAATCTCTATTCTGTATAATCTTTTTTTCTGTATAATCTCTAATCTGTATAATCTCTATATAAATATGTATACGATGAATGATATATGCGAAAAAAGTACTCCATGTTAATTATGTTATATATTATCTATAAAGGATCTATAAATATGCATGATAGTTTACATCAGCTATATTATGTTGTATCAGTTTTCTATTTTTACCATATCACCTATATACTTACTCAATCGCCTTAATTCTAACGATTTACCTATTTATACCTATGTAATTCATTTTCTTAATTCATTTATCAGCATAGTTTTTTTTTCACCAATCTTGGACAAGTTTAATAGACTAGTAGGCTATCAAAAAAAAAAAAAAAAAAAAAAAAAAAAAAGAAAAAAACTACAATTTTTTGTATCTAATGACTTACTGCTCACCAGACGAGATGACCTAGTTGTCATGAGACGAACTGACCTATTAATTAAGGATTAATCCATTTGAAACTTCCCTTTAATTGGGTAACGGATTACTTACTTTACAGCGGGCCACGTTTTAAGTACAACGAGATAAAAAGAGACTTTTCTCCTGTTTAAGAGAGTGTGAGAGAGATTGCGTGTTGTGAGAGACATAGAGATAGGGAGAAAGTAAGAGAGAGAGAGTGAGAGAGAGAGAGAGAGGGAGGGAGAGAGAGAGAGAGAGGGAGAGAGAGAGAGGGAGAAAGTAAGAGAGAGAGAGTGAGAGAGAGAGAGAGAGACAATTTCAGTCACATAATAATTATTATCGTCAGAAGCGATTGAAGATTATTTATTATTTCTTTGGTGTAAATCACAGAGGATTGGGTTTAGTGTAAGAGCCAAAACAGCTAGACTGTGATGTTAATTGAATGTGACGTATGATTTGCGGTCGGCTGTACTTAAAGTGAGTTGTCGTTAAAATAGTTGATTTAATTTATAATGTTTGGTGATCTGGAGCTATATATATAATTATACCTATTATATATCTAGCTATCTATTTATCTATCCAGGCATCTAAGTATCTATATATCTGTTTATCCATCTATTCATATATATTTTTAAATATATACCCATTTATCAATCAATCTATCGGATTATCTGCCTTAATGCCTATCTACCTATGTAGATAAAGCCATTTATATATATCTATATCGTTATTTATAATGTTGGGTGGTCCGAAGCTATCTATCTATCATATATATCTACCTTACCTTTCTGTCTACTTATATAACTACCTATAATCTTCCTATCTATCTGGATGTGCTCATGTGTCTAATGTGTCCCTGTGCCTGTTATAGTCCATGTCTCCGTATTACTCCATTTGTCCATATTTGTCCATGTGTCTCTATTTGTCCCTGTGTCTGCTGCGTGTGTTGTTAGCAGTTTTCCCTAAACATTTTCCTGTCTCTGCCTAACTAAAAGAATTTTTCTGCTTCAGCTTTTTTCGCACTCGTTTTCTTCCTCATAATTTAGCGGCACTTTGAAGTAACACTACCAACCTCTTGACAGCAACGTCACATAATTAGCTACGTCGTCATCGGCGGCACTTGGTCGCTGTTCCCATTAGCGGAACAGCACGGCAACGGAAAATTTCGTTTTAGTTTTCGAAGCTCAACTTCTCAGGATCTTGTTGCGTAGTGGATGACGTCAGAAAGCGCCTCCTTGAAGAAATGAAAACATTGAAAATCTTTCTTATGCTTCAGAGCTATTGTTGGAAAAAACAAAAACACATTTTGGGCGCCCAATATCGTAGCCGACCCCAATATCCGACACTGCTAACTGAAGTTTAACCCAACTCTTCCATATTACCTGAAATTATTTCGTGATTTTTTCTTATTTTCTCTCCCAGTGTGAGAGTGTATGTTAATTTGCGAACACCGTTTAGATCTAAATGTCATCCAGGTCAATTATTTGTCTTGACAATTATACAAGTTTTACGGGCGACAACTCGTTTAAAACTTTTGTAACCTTTCAAGACCTCTCGCTCTAAATCTCCGGATAAGTCAACCGATTCTCGTGGTGACAACACCCGCTTCCTTAAAACTAATGGACCAGTAGCGATAGGGGAAGTCTAATGTCATCCAGGCTTCAGGAGAAATATATAAATCCACCAAATTAAAACGATTCAAACCAAAACCCATTCAAATACCTGCTGCCGTACCACACCTTGTGTTTTAAAAGTAAAGTACCCGTTGGACCAAATTGATCAATAGGGCCAGGGAAGCAGCGTTCACCAGTTTCTGTGGCCACGGCATACTAGGGGATGTGTGGCCAGCACAATGCCCAGCCAGTTTTTTTTAAATTGAAAGTATGGGTCTTACTTATGGATGATAATATCTCTTTTTTTTTTTCAAAACCGATCTTTGCTTCTAGAAATACCATTTTTTTTTTACTGATTTCTAGGTACATCCAGCTGTATCAAATTTCGTTTACGGTAGAATGACGAAGAAAAATGTTCTAGTTCATAATAGATCTAGTATGAAAAAAAATTTGAAATAAATCTATACATTTAGCTTATTCAAAAACCTGGCATGATACAGGCCAACTTGTTCGAAAGGACGCAGTTATTCTCTGCAGACTACATACAGGACACACGAAACTTAACACATTCGTTTATCTTAAAACGAGAAATGGCCCCAATTTGTGCTTTCTGCAATGCCAACTTAACAGTGTCTCACATTTTGTTGGAATGTAATACATTTGATGACATTCGACGTAAATTCTATTACTGTAGAACTCTTCATGAACTTTTCAGCAAAATTAAACCAAACCATATAATAAACTATATTAAAGACATACAACTGGACAACAGAATCTAAAGATATAAGAACAATAAAATGGATACAAGAGAAAAAATGACAACAACGTTATCAAAAAGGCCCTATATAACCTTCGATGTTGATGGGCCGGAAATTCAACAATTCAATTCATTCAAAGTGGGTTTACATAATTTTTAATATAAAATATTTAAAAGATCAAACGCATAATTTTTTTTTTTTATAATAAGCCATAGACCTTTAAGCACCGAACCAGTGCGTATGACGCAATAATCTTCTTTACAGAAGGAGCGTCTGCACTATATAAGATAAGATAAAATGTAAGACCGCTACGAGTAAAGACCAGACATCAGTATTTAACGTTGTGAGTTAATCACGTGGCGTGTGTGTGTGTGTTTAAGGGGGGGGGGCGGAGATGAGCAGAAATCGAAGCCGAATAAACTAACAGTATGGATCGTTGTTTTTTTTTAAAAAACCTCGAGCCGACCTTGTGCGATTAGAGCGAGGTAACTCGAAGGAAGAAAAGACGATAATGAAAAAATAAAAAGAAGAAAGCAACATCAAATAGGAGAGTTGGGGGTGGGGGGGGGGTGTGGGTGGAGTATTAGTGCTGGTGGGGCGTTGGGGGGAGGAGGAGGGGGAGAAGGTGTTGAGCACAGCCAGATTAAATTTCGTCCCCAAAAGAAAGACATCAACAGCGAAAAAAAAAAAAGAGAAAGACTTTTCAATTTTGAAAGTTCGTTAGAATTAAATAGGTCATAGTTCAAATGTCATTGAATTGTATTGATCTTTGGGGTGGGGGATGGGAGTGCAAAAGAGGATGGGAGGACGAAGGGAGATGCGGGGGGGGGGGGGGTAGCGGGGGGGGGGGGGAAAGATTAGTGCTTGTGCTGTTTTTTAGACAATTTATTATTTTAATTTAAACCCTAAACAGTTTGGAGGCTTCTGATGTGTGGGATAAGGGTTCGGAGACGAGTGGGCGGATAAATTAAAAATAGTTAAAAACGAGAACAGATTGGTTTGTTTTTGTATGCAGTGGTAACTTCCACACAATCCCGAAGTCTGGTTTGTGTTTTACATAATGATAAAGAAAGTGAAAGTCTTAAAGCTTGATTTTGGCTTTCTTAAAAACTAGAGAGTAGTGAGTGTTAAGAAGGGCATAGTAAAATAAAGTAAAGTATCCGTCGGACGAAACTGATCCATAGAGCTGGTGAAGCAGCGTTCATCAGTTTCTTTGGACATGGCATACTAGGGGATGTGTGACCAGCGCAAAGCCCAGCCGCCTTTACTTTACCAGGACTGACGCCAGGTAGCCATTAAAGCTGTGTAGACTCAGGGACTTCCTCAAGTCCAGGGGGGAAATCCAAGTCTTTTTTAGGATTCGTATCCAAGACCATCGGTGCGCCAGTCGAACGCGCCGGCGCTCGGCCTCGCAATAAAGAAAGCATTACACTTTAATATAACCAGACAGTTAGCAAATCCGCACACAGTTTAAAAAAAAATACAAACGTGGTAAACAAATCCACACACAACACACACAGTAAACAAATCCACACACTCAAGAGAAGATAAGAACACAGTAAATAAACACACACACACACATTCTCTACTGACAGGAAATACAGTCAAGCGCTTCGAATATCAAACACATACATACACACATATTGCTCTTCACAGCCTCTTTCGCCCAACCCACTGAAAGCCAACCTAAATCAGTCCACGCCACTGTTTGACCCATCTTGATACATTGGGAATTCCGGAACATTGTACATTTTTGATAAAGGGGCTTAACCCAAGAGGCACATCTTAAGCTGAATCTATCTCCCTTTTACACACACACACACACACATTCACACACACACACACACACACACATACACACAGGGGGAGTTAAGGGAAGAAATAAAAAGACTGGGAGATTTTAGAAAGAAAGAACTTCTAAAAATAGCCGGATTCCATGGTTTGTTCTTTTAGTTGGATGAACAAGGGAAAAGAGAAAAGAAAAGGAGATATCTTTACATAACATATAAGTTAGTCCATAAAAGGGGTCGCCAACCTTTTCATATTCAGTGAGCCACAGTAGCATTTGTAAGTCATTCAGTGTGCCAACAGTAGCATTTGTAAGTCATTCAGTGTGCCACAGTAGCGTTTGTAAGTCATTCAGTGTGCCACAGTAGCGTTTGTAAGTCATTCAGTGTGCCAACAGTAGCATTTGTAAGTCATTCAGTGTGCCAACAGCATAAAAGTCATAATGCTCTTTACTTGTATTGGAGACTTGCCTTGCCTTTATTGCGGTCTTCCGTTTGCCATTGAAAATCACTTTGCGTGCCAAGTCTGGCACGCGAGCCACGGGTCGCCGATCCCTGGTCCGTAAGATGTGTTAGGGGCACGGTGTCCGAGCAGCTGCAACATTTTCAGACTCTTTAGAAATGTGTGCTTTAAAGTTCATAGAGAAATATAGGCAATCTACATATTATTATGCATATTCAGTTTGGTTGGTCGTGTAGTCAGACTACAGGAAGGACTACAGACTCTCAGAGATCGTCATTTAGATTGGGTAGGCTAGGTGGAGATAAAAGAGGGGAGGGGAGATGGGCAATATGTTGTGTAGTATAGATATAGAGAGTATCTGGGAATCCAAAGGGCTTGGCGCTGACGGCGTTGCATCCAGGAGAGACAAGGAATTAGAACGTTGATGGCATAGTGTGATTCATGTCATGGAGAGAACAGAGCAAATAGATGAAGAACCCAGTCAAATGCGCAACTAGCTGATAACTAACTAACAACCAACTAGCTAAATAACTTGTCATTTGTCATAACTTGTCAAACGATATAACAAACTAACGAAAGAACACACGAACTAACATATTAGAATGTACAAAGCAGTACAAGCTAACTAAATAACTAACCAGCTAGCTAGCTGACGAAGGCACTAGCTCAATGATTAACTAGCTAGCGAGATTGGTAACTAAATATCTAACTGGCGCTAACTAACTATCGAATAAACCCAGTTAACAATGAAATAGCTTCTACTAACTAACTAGTAACTAGACAACTAGTTTAGCAACAAAGTAACTGAATAATTAACTAGATAACCACCTAACTGGAGCCCCCCCCCCCCCCCGAGTCTCCCAAGCTAACTGTTGAAAATTTGACACAAGTTAGGGTAATGCTAATGGCGGATGCGTACTGTGAAAAGCCATACAATCCTCTTTTTAAGCCAAGACCTACAGACCACTGCGAACGCTTCTTCGCTTGTCCCTTTGGTGAACATGATGTGAAAAGGGAAACTTTACTTCTCAATATGTAGAAATGACGTCATCCTACCTAAAGACAAGAAAGCCCCGAAGTAAGTCCGTTCCAGATTGGCTAGAAATCAATAGTATAATTACGGCATCCATTGACTAGTCTTATAGAGGCTTGACCTTTTCAAACAGAAGAGATCATGAACTTCCGGTGCCATTTTCGTAAAAAACAACAACAACTGCTTATGCTGGTGTTGGACAGTTTTAATTGATTTCAACCTCGACGGCCAGTTCTGGTCTTCTACAAATATACAAAGGCAACAAGATTAGTTATGAGGAATTCGTTTTAAACATAAAAAGTGAGTAGGCGATAAGTCGCATTAAGTTAAATTTAGCTTGTTTCAGCAAATGAACGAATGGGACCGGAAATGTTGTACACTTTCAAACCTTTATGCATGAAAGGTATTTAAGACTTGTCAATTTCTTTCAAACAAAACATAAACTATAAAAAACAGCATACTCGTTTGAAATGGCGATAACAATGACTTATTATTATTATACCCATTAAGGTCTCTATTTAGAAGAGATTAATGGCACGGTAAAATATTATTATGGGATTGCACGATAAGGATGTTGTAATTTAGTTTAAAACATCAGCGGTAGAAATTATCCGACAATAAAGACGAAGTTAGAAATTGTATATTTTGGATTTAATATTTCATAAGCGAGTTAAAACAAATATAGACGCCAATAATAATATTATATCTTATATGTTGTTTTCTTTTTGAACAAATATCTCTTCGGTTTAGCTTTGAAATTTTATTAAGAAAAAAATATCGATTTTTTTCTATTTATGAAATGGCTTATGTAAGTATGAAGACTTGTCAAAATCAGAAGATGGGAGTCGACAGTTTTTTCTTTCTTTCCGAGGGGCATTGAATGGGTTACCTGAGCAAACCAGGAAAACCAGTACCTTAACATCGTTTAAAACACTAATGAATATGCAAGACTAGACTCGGACCACGGATGGGCGTAGGACGCCATAATCTTCTTTTATAGACGGAGCGTCTGTAATGTATAAGATAAGATAAGACGTTTTGCAAAATGTCACAAAATTTTTACAATTTAGTTTGTATGTTTCCTTTAAGAATAAACGAGACACAGTAACAGACTAATGGTTGAAATCCAGACTTAAACTGAAAATCAGTGTTATAACGTGGGTCTAGAGTTCTGACTCTAGAGGGTGTCACCAAGTTCTACTCAGTTAGGGGTGGGGTGCATTACAGGTGAGACAAGTTTAGTGGCACGCAAAGGATGACATCAGAATACAAACATACACCCACAATACAAATATTCACTTCGAATAATCTTATTTTTAAGTCTGGTTGACCGGGGGTTTGGGGGGGGGGGGGGGGGGAGGAGATAAACATTAAGCGGAAAAAACTATTTATTAAGACCTTAAAGGAAAAAAAAAACAACTCTTACTGGGTTTCTCGAGAAAACCCGATTATTTGAGATATTAAGGAGAAAACCTATTCGTTGGGGTCATAATGAAACAACCTATTCATTTGGGTATTGAGGAGAACATCTATTAATTGAAATATTGGAGAGAAAACCAACTCACTGGAGTTCTGAAAGAATAACGTTTACATTGGTAACCTGGGTTTAAAATAAACCTGTCCATTAGTATCCTGTTTTTTTTTATTATAAACAAAACTACTAAAAACAATTTATTGGTATCCTGGCTTAAAAACAACAACCTATTCAGTTGTAGACTTGTTAAACAGAATAATCAATTTCATTTAGGACCTGCAGATAAAAACCAATTCATTTGGGTTCCTGGAGAAAAAAGAAGTCTTGAGAACCATTCATTCAGAAAGTATAAAATACCCTAAAAAAAAACTATTGAAATGTGTATGGTATAAATGTATTATATTTCACATCATCAGTGGCAAACCCCCTAAACAACAATGGCTATACAACTCTCTATTTCAGCATTTGTCCGTGATAGCGAGATAATTACAAAGTCCTCTCACCCTGATGGAAAATGTTAATGGGAATAATTACGCTACTCTGCAGACTTGATCAGACAGTTCCCTCTTGGCGCCACTTTTTTTTGTGATCCGCACGAGCTAACAACAGAAACACCAACAAAAAAACCAACAAAAAACACTCACACACGAACAGACATACTTTAATTATTATTTTTTTTTTTTTGAATGATTAAATGATTCAAAATAGTTTAAACTCTGACAGATACCATTCAAGAGTACAGTAGTTAAAACGTATATCATTACCAAAAGTTTATATAACTATAGAAAATGGAATCTACAAGATAAGGAAGGTTTGGATAACATCAAATATCGACACTATTCATGGGTGGATTAACCAAACAGTAAGAACTAAAATCACGTGCCTGGTCGACCAAGGGAACAAGTGGACTACATAGATGTATAAAAGCAGGAATTGGGATTTAATTCTGTCCCAAAAGTGCATCTCAAGGAGGAACCAAAAACGAGCACCCCACCCCAAACTGAAATAACAAAAAAAAAATAATTATTAAAGATTTCAAACAAAGTAAATGTAGAGGGTTGAATAAAAAAACAAAACAACTTCTCAATTAAGAGGACATATATATATATAAATAGATAAATAGATAAGCATTTTATGCCCATAAATAGATACTTTAGTCTTTATGCATATATAAAAAAAACAAAGTTTTTAAAGTTTAATAGTCCTATAAATGCAATAAAGTAGGCCTACATCGTTTGAAATTATTCTTATTTATTATTAGTTTAATTTATTATACAACAAAAAAATAAATGTTTTTCTCAATTATTTCCTCGCGCCAAAACGGCTGCGCCAAAACGTCACGTACCGTATTTCTAATATGTTTCTTTTATAAATGACTTACCATTTATAACTTATAAATGATCGAACTGTAAAAAGTATTTGTATATTATATATATATATATATATATATAATATATATATATTGATTACATGACTAAAGAATTTATATGTCTATTTCTAAACATTATGTTAACTACCAAGTTTGTTTGATTACTACGTATCTATTCCGCTTTATAATACTAGTTAACTGTTTGTAAGGTACAAAAAAATAATTAAAAGACATCTCTTGAGATCAAAATACAATTAAAATTGTCAAGTGTTAGATCCTCATCTTGCCTATCAAATGATAATGTTTTGACAATAATCACCTTAACTATTGTGTAAGTTTAGTAATAAAATATTGTATTTCATATCATCATCAATCCCATGACCGTTGTGGTCGTTGGGGTGGAGCGAATGGACACATCAGCGGTCAACTTTCTCCACTTTTGCCTATCTTGAGTGGTTTGTCAATAGTTGAGTCAACTGCAGCCAAGTCCAATACTTAACATTGTCGAACCAGCATCTCCGCTGACGGCCTCTCCTACGCCCACCTTTCACCTTGCCTTGGAGGATTGTTTTTGACAGGCTATTGTGCCGCAACACATGACCGAACCATGTTAATTTGCGCCGTTTGATTGTTTCCATAATAAAGGCTAAAAATCCCAAACAAGTTAATCTTGTTTTAAATAGAAAACGATTTAACGATTTTCTCGATATATTATAATCTCATTTGCTTCTGGCCTTGGTCTTGTTACGGAGTTAAATTAATCTTCCTTTTAAAATTATTGTAAAGTATAATAGAGCAGGTTTACTTTTAGGCTTTTGGAACGCTGTATGATATAGAAACGCTAGTTTGGCACACCATTAGCAAAAGTTTGCCGATCCCTGCATTAGATCACAGAAGGCAAGAGTAAATACATAAGGCAAGAGTAAATACATTAGGCAGCTTTAATTTAGAAATACAACTCAATAACAACCTGTTGCAACGCTCAGATAAATATAAAGACAAAAACACTTTCCTTATCCCTTATGCGAGTACAAATGCGTATAAGTACTCTTTCTTCCCGAGTGGCATCCGGGCATGGAATGGGTTGCCTTAAGAAACCAGGAAAACCAGTAACATCATTTCAAACTCTAATAATAATGCAAGACTATACTCTGACCACGGATGAGCATAGGACGCAATAATCTTCTTTATAGAAGGAGTGACTGTTATGTATAAGATAAGAAGACTTTGGTATCTATAGCTATACTAAGTAAAATATTCCCTTCAGATCTCGTATAGGCAGTTGAAGCAGTGTTCACCAGTTTCCGATGCTGCGGCATGCTAGGGGATAGTTTGGCCAGCACAATGCCCAGAAACCTTTACTTTACCCCAACTAATTGGCAGGTACCCATCAGTGACTCAGTTGCACACACACCCCAGACCCGGGAAAAAATCATATCTTTACCAGGATTTAAACCCATAACCTTCTATATGCCAGCCGCCCGCGCTGCAGCACGGTCACCGTGCGCTTTTGTGTATATCTATATAGTCGACAATTTACCTTCCATTTTTTTGTGTGTTTTGTTTTCATCTATACATTTTTGCTTAGAACATACGCGGGTTCAGAAGTAATCCCCATGCAATGAGATAGTGTCGCTTGGTGCAAATTAGGCATTGAACTACTCGGTGCTCAGCGGCCAAACAGTCTGATTGCGAGTCCGATGGAGTCGAGTTCAAACCCAGGCACAAGCGCCAAGTACCGTTTCCCGCCTGTTTTTCCGAACTGGAATGCGTCCCAGAGTCATCCCATCTTGAATACATACATTAGTTAAAATGGTATTAATGGTATCTGGTAATTGTGCTGGCCATACAATCCTCTTGCATGTCATGGCTACGGACGCTTTTTTTTAGATCTGTTACACTAATTCTACGGACGTACATGATCTAGAAGGATTACGTAACCCACACCAGAGTCGGCAGCCTACGGCACGCGTGCCAGACTTGGCACGCATAGCAATTTCAAACGGCATGTGGAAGACTTACCATAAAGGCAATTCAAGAATCTTCAACAAGAAAAATTGAGTGTTAAAGCAGGATGTACTTTTAGGCTGTTGGCACGCTGAAAAAATTAGACATTCTTCTTTGGCACACTTTTGTCGAAAGGCTGCTAAAGTAGGAGGTACTTTTAGGCTGTTGGCACGCTGAATAAATTAGACATTCTTCTTTGGCACACTTTTGTCGAAAGGCTGCTAAAGTAGGAGGTACTTTTAGGCTGTTGGGACGCTGAATAAATTAGACATTCTTCTTTGGCACACTTTTGTCGAAAGGCTGCTAAAGTAGGAGGTACTTTTAGGCTGTTGGCACGCTGAATAAATTAGACATTCTTCTTTGGCACACTTTTGTCGAAAGGCTGCTAAAGTAGGAGGTACTTTTAGGCCGTTGGCACGCTGAACAAATTAGACATTCTTCTTTGGCACACTTTTGTCGAAAGGCTGCTAAAGTAGGAGGTACTTTTAGGCCGTTGGCACGCTGAATAAATTAGACATTCTTCTTTGGCAACTTTTGTCGAAAGGCTGCTAAAGTAGGAGGTACTTTTAGGCCGTTGGCACGCTGAATAAATTAGACATTCTTCTTTGGCACACTTTTGTCGAAAGGCTGCTAAAGTAGGAGGTACTTTTAGGCCGTTGGCACGCTGAATAAATTAGACATTCTTCTTTGGCACACTTTTGTCGAAAGGCTGCTAAAGTAGGAGGTACTTTTAGGCCGTTGGCACGCTGAATAAATTAGACATTCTTCTTTGGCACACTTTTGTCGAAAGGCTGCTAAAGTAGGAGGTACTTTTAGGCTGTTGGCACGCCGAATAAATTAGACATTCTTCTTTGGCACACTTTTGTCGAAAGGCTGCTAAAGTAGGAGGTACTTTAAGGCTGTTGGCACGCCGAATAAATTAGACATTCTTCTTTGGCACACTTTTGTCGAAAGGCTGCTAAAGTAGGAGGTACTTTTAGGCTGTTGGCACGCTGAATAAATTAGACATTCTTCTTTGGCACACTTTTGTCGAAAGGCTGCTAAAGTAGGAGGTACTTTTAGGCTGTTGGCACGCTGAATAAATTAGACATTCTTCTTTGGCACACTTTTGTCGAAAGGCTGCTAAAGTAGGAGGTACTTTTAGGCTGTTGGCACGCTGAATAAATTAGACATTCTTCTTTGGCACACTTTTGTCGAAAGGCTGCTAAAGTAGGAGGTACTTTTAGGCCGTTGGCACGCTGAATAAATTAGACATTCTTCTTTGGCACACTTTTGTCGAAAGGCTGCTAAAGTAGGAGGTACTTTTAGGCTGTTGGCACGCTGAATAAATTAGACATTCTTCTTTGGCACACTTTTGTCGAAAGGCTGCTAAAGTAGGAGGTACTTTTAGGCCGTTGGCACGCTGAATAAATTAGACATTCTTCTTTGGCACACTTTTGTCGAAAGGCTGCTAAAGTAGGAGGTACTTTTAGGCTGTTGGCACGCTGAATAAATTAGACATTCTTCTTTGGCACACTTTTGTCGAAAGGCTGCTAAAGTAGGAGGTACTTTTAGGCTGTTGGCACGCCGAATAAATTAGACATTCTTCTTTGGCACACTTTTGTCGAAAGGCTGCTAAAGTAGGAGGTACTTTTAGGCTGTTGGCACGCCGAATAAATTAGAAATTCTTCTTTGGCACACTTTTGTCGAAAGGCTGCTAAAGTAGGAGGTACTTTTAGGCTGTTGGCTCGCCGAATAAATTAGACATTCTTCTTTGGCACACTTTTGTCGAAAGGCTGCTAAAGTAGGAGGTACTTTTAGGCTCATGGCACGCTGAATAAATTAGACATTCTTCTTTGGCACACTTTTGTCGAAAGGCTGCTAAAGTAGGAGGTACTTTTAGGCTGTTGGCACGCCGAATAAATTAGACATTCTTCTTTGGCACACTTTTGTCGAAAGGCTGCTAAAGTAGGAGGTACTTTTAGGCTGTTGGCACGCCGAATAAATTAGACATTCTTCTTTGGCACACTTTTGTCGAAAGGCTGCTAAAGTAGGAGGTACTTTTAGGCTCATGGCACGCTGAATAAATTAGACATTCTTCTTTGGCACACTTTTGTCGAAAGGCCGCTAAAGTAGGAGGTACTTTTAGGCTGTTGGCACGCCGAATAAATTAGACATTCTTCTTTGGCACACTTTTGTCGAAAGGCTGCTAAAGTAGGAGGTACTTTTAGGCCGTTGGCACGCCGAATAAATTAGACATTCTTCTTTGGCACACTTTTGTCGAAAGGCTGCTAAAGTAGGAGGTACTTTTAGGCTGTTGGCACGCTGAATAAATTAGACATTCTTCTTTGGCACACTTTTGTCGAAAGGCTGCTAAAGTAGGAGGTACTTTTAGGCTGTTGGCACGCCGAATAAATTAGACATTCTTCTTTGGCACACTTTTGTCGAAAGGCTGCTAAAGAAGGAGGTACTTTTAGGCTGTTGGCACGCCGAATAAATTAGACATTCTTCTTTGGCACACTTTTGTCGAAAGGCTGCTAAAGTAGGAGGTACTTTTAGGCTCATGGCACGCTGAATAAATTAAACATTCTTCTTTGGCACACTTTTGTCGAAAGGCTTCTAAAGTAGGAGGTACTTTTAGGCTGTTGGCACGCCGAATAAATTAGACATTCTTCTTTGGCACACTTTTGTCGAAAGGCTGCTAAAGTAAGAGGTACTTTTAGGCTGTTGGCACGCCGAATAAATTAGACATTCTTCTTTGGCACACTTTTGTCGAAAGGCTGCTAAAGTAGGAGGTACTTTTAGGCTCATGGCACGCTGAATAAATTAGACATTCTTCTTTGGCACACTTTTGTCGAAAGGCTGCTAAAGTAGGAGGTACTTTTAGGCTCATGGCACGCTGAATAAATTAGACATTCTTCTTTGGCACACTTTTGTCGAAAGGCTGCTAAAGTAGGAGGTACTTTTAGGCTGTTGGCACGCAGAATAAATTAGAAATTCTTCTTTGGCACACTTTTGTCGAAAGGCTGCTAAAGTAGGAGGTACTTTTAGGCTGTTGGCACGCCGAATAAATTAGAAATTCTTCTTTGGCACACTTTTGTCGAAAGGCTGCTAAAGTAGGAGGTACTTTTAGGCTGTTGGCACGCCGAATAAATTAAAAAATTTTCTTTGGCACACTTTTGTCGAAAGGCTGCTAAAGTAGGAGGTACTTTTAGGCTGTTGGCACGCCGAATAAATTAGAATTTCTTCTTTGGCACACTTTTGTCGAAGGCTGCTAAAGTAGGAGGTACTTTAAGGCTGTTGGCACGCCGAATAAATTAGAAATTCTTCTTTGGCACACTTTTGTCGAAAGGCTGCTAAAGTAGGAGGTACTTTTAGGCTGTTGGCACGCCGAATAAATTAGACATTCTTCTTTTGCACACTTTTGTCGAAAGGCTGCTAAAGTAGGAGGTACTTTTAGGCTGTTGGCACGCCGAATAAATTAGAAATTCTTCTTTGGCACACTTTTGTCGAAAGGCTGCTAAAGTAGGAGGTACTTTTAGGCTGTTGGCACGCCGAATAAATTAGACATTCTTCTTTGGCACACTTTTGTCGAAAGGCTGCTAAAGTAGGAGGTACTTTTAGGCTGTTGGCACGCTGAATAATTTAGACATTCTTCGTTGGCAAACTTTTGTCGAAAGGCTGCTAAAGTAGGAGGTACTTTTAGGCTGTTGGCACGCTGAATAAATTTGACATTCTTCTTTGGCACACTTTTGTCGAAAGGCTGCTAAAGTAGGAGGTACTTTTAGGCTGTTGGCACGCCGAATAAATTTGACATTCTTCTTTGGCACACTTTTGTCGAAAGGCTGCTAAAGTAGGAGGTACTTTTAGGCTGTTGGCACGCCGAATAAATTAGTCATTCTTCTTTGGCACACTTTTGTCGAAAGGCTGCTAAAGTAGGAGGTACTTTTAGGCCGTTGGCACGCCGTATAAATTAGACATTCTTCTTTGGCACACTTTTGTCGAAAGGCTGCTAAAGTAGGAGGTTCTTTTAGGCTGTTGGCACGCTGAATAAATTAGACATTCTTCTTTGGCACACTTTTTTCGAAAGGCTGCTAAAGTAGGAGGTACTTTTAGGCTGTTGGCACGCGAATAAATTAGAAATTCTTCTTTGGCACACTTTTGTCGAAAGGCTGCTAAAGTAGGAGGTACTTTTAGGCGGTTGGCACGCCGAATAAATTAGAAATTCTTCTTTGGCACACTTTTGTCGAAAGGCTGCTAAAGTAGGAGGTACTTTTAGGCGGTTGGCACGCCGAATAAATTAGAAATTCTTCTTTGGCACAATTTTGTCGAAAGGCTGCTAAAGTAGGAGGTACTTTTAGGCCGTTGGCACGCTGAATAAATTAGACATTCTTCTTTGGCACACTTTTGTCGAAAGGCTGCTAAAGTAGGAGGTACTTTTAGGCTCTTGGCACGCTGAATAAATTAGACATTCTTCTTTGGCACACTTTTGTCGAAAGGCTGCTAAAGTAGGAGGTACTTTTAGGCTGTTGGCACGCCGAATAAATTTGACATTCTTCTTTAGCACACTTTTGTCGAAAGGCTGCTAAAGTAGGAGGTACTTTTAGGCTGTTGGCACGCCGAATAAATTAGAAATTCTTCTTTGGCACACTTTTGTCGAAAGGCTGCTAAAGTAGGAGGTACTTTTAGGCTGTTGGCATGCCGAATAAATTAGAAATTCTTCTTTGGCACACTTTTGTCGAAAGGCTGCTAAAGTAGGAGGTACTTTTAGGCTGTTGGCACGCTGAATAAATTAGACATTCTTCTTTGGCACACTTTTGTCGAAAGGCTGCTAAAGTAGGAGGTACTTTTAGGCTGTTGGCACGCCGAATAAATTAGACATTCTTCTTTGGCACACTTTTGTCGAAAGGCTGCTAAAGTAGGAGGTACTTTTAGGCTCATGGCACGCTGAATAAATTAGACATTCTTCTTTGGCACACTTTTGTCGAAAGGCTGCTAAAGTAGGAGGTACTTTTAGGCTGTTGGCACGCCGAATAAATTAGACATTCTTCTTTGGCACACTTTTGTCGAAAGGCTGCTAAAGTAGGAGGTACTTTTAGGCTGTTGGCACGCCGAATAAATTAGAAATTCTTCTTTGGCACACTTTTGTCGAAAGGCTGCTAAAGTAGGAGGTACTTTTAGGCTGTTGGCACGCCGAATAAATTAGACATTCTTCTTTGGCACACTTTTGTCGAAAGGCTGCTAAAGTAGGAGGTACTTTTAGGCTGTTGGCACGCTGAATAATTTAGACATTCTTCGTTGGCAAACTTTTGTCGAAAGGCTGCTAAAGTAGGAGGTACTTTTAGGCTGTTGGCACGCTGAATAAATTTGACATTCTTCTTTGGCACACTTTTGTCGAAAGGCTGCTAAAGTAGGAGGTACTTTTAGGCTGTTGGCACGCCGAATAAATTTGACATTCTTCTTTGGCACACTTTTGTCGAAAGGCTGCTAAAGTAGGAGGTACTTTTAGGCTGTTGGCACGCCGAATAAATTAGACATTCTTCTTTGGCACACTTTTGTCGAAAGGCTGCTAAAGTAGGAGGTACTTTTAGGCCGTTGGCACGCCGTATAAATTAGACATTCTTCTTTGGCACACTTTTGTCGAAAGGCTGCTAAAGTAGGAGGTTCTTTTAGGCTGTTGGCACGCTGAATAAATTAGACATTCTTCTTTGGCACACTTTTTTCGAAAGGCTGCTAAAGTAGGAGGTACTTTTAGGCTGTTGGCACGCAAATAAATTAGAAATTCTTCTTTGGCACACTTTTGTCGAAAGGCTGCTAAAGTAGGAGGTACTTTTAGGCGGTTGGCACGCCGAATAAATTAGAAATTCTTCTTTGGCACACTTTTGTCGAAAGGCTGCTAAAGTAGGAGGTACTTTTAGGCCGTTGGCACGCTGAATAAATTAGACATTCTTCTTTGGCACACTTTTGTCGAAGGCTGCTAAAGTAGGAGGTACTTTTAGGCTGTTGGCACGCTGAATAAATTAGACATTCTTCTTTGGCACACTTTTGTCGAAAGGCTGCTAAAGTAGGAGGTACTTTTAGGCTGTTGGCACGCCGAATAAATTTGACATTCTTCTTTGGCACACTTTTGTCGAAAGGCTGCTAAAGTAGGAGGTACTTTTAGGCTGTTGGCACGCCGAATAAATTAGAAATTCTTCTTTGGCACACTTTTGTCGAAAGGCTGCTAAAGTAGGAGGTACTTTTAGGCTGTTGGCACGCCGAATAAATTAGAAATTCTTCTTTGGCACACTTTTGTCGAAAGGCTGCTAAAGTAGGAGGTACTTTTAGGCTGTTGGCACGCTGAATAAATTAGACATTCTTCTTTGGCACACTTTTGTCGAAAGGCTGCTAAAGTAGGAGGTACTTTTAGGCTGTTGGCACGCCGAATAAATTAGACATTCTTCTTTGGCACACTTTTGTCGAAAGGCTGCTAAAGTAGGAGGTACTTTTAGGCTCATGGCACGCTGAATAAATTAGACATTCTTCTTTGGCACACTTTTGTCGAAAGGCTGCTAAAGTAGGAGGTACTTTTAGGCTGTTGGCACGCCGAATAAATTAGACATTCTTCTTTGGCACACTTTTGTCGAAAGGCTGCTAAAGTAGGAGGTATTTTTAGGCTGTTGGCACGCCGAATAAATTAGACATTCTTCTTTGGCACACTTTTGTCGAAAGGCTGCTAAAGTAGGAGGTACTTTTAGGCTCATGGCACGCTGAATAAATTAGACATTCTTCTTTGGCACACTTTTGTCGAAAGGCTGCTAAAGTAGGAGGTACTTTTAGGCTGTTGGCACGCCGAATAAATTAGACATTCTTCTTTGGCACACTTTTGTCGAAAGGCTGCTAAAGTAGGAGGTACTTTTAGGCTGTTGGCACGCTGAATAAATTAGACATTCTTCTTTGGCACACTTTTGTCGAAAGGCTGCTAAAGTAGGAGGTACTTTTAGGCTGTTGGCACGCCGAATAAATTAGACATTCTTCTTTGGCACACTTTTGTCGAAAGGCTGCTAAAGAAGGAGGTACTTTTAGGCTGTTGGCACGCCGAATAAATTAGACATTCTTCTTTGGCACACTTTTGTCGAAAGGCTGCTAAAGTAGGAGGTACTTTTAGGCTCATGGCACGCTGAATAAATTAGACATTCTTCTTTGGCACACTTTTGTCGAAAGGCTGCTAAAGTAGGAGGTACTTTTAGGCTGTTGGCACGCCGAATAAATTAGACATTCTTCTTTGGCACACTTTTGTCGAAAGGCTGCTAAAGTAGGAGGTACTTTTAGGCTGTTGGCACGCCGAATAAATTAGACATTCTTCTTTGGCACACTTTTGTCGAAAGGCTGCTAAAGTAGGAGGTACTTTTAGGCTCATGGCACGCTGAATAAATTAGACATTCTTCTTTGGCACCTTTTTGTCGAAAGGCTGCTAAAGTAGGAGGTACTTTTAGGCTCATGGCACGCTGAATAAATTAGACATTCTTCTTTGGCACACTTTTGTCGAAAGGCTGCTAAAGTAGGAGGTACTTTTAGGCTGTTGGCACGCAGAATAAATTAGAAATTCTTCTTTGGCACACTTTTGTCGAAAGGCTGCTAAAGTAGGAGGTACTTTTAGGCTGTTGGCACGCCGAATAAATTAGAAATTCTTCTTTGGCACACTTTTGTCGAAAGGCTGCTAAAGTAGGAGGTACTTTTAGGCTGTTGGCACGCCGAATAAATTAGAAATTTTTCTTTGGCACACTTTTGTCGAAAGGCTGCTAAAGTAGGAGGTACTTTTAGGCTGTTGGCACGCCGAATAAATTAGAATTTCTTCTTTGGCACACTTTTGTCGAAGGCTGCTAAAGTAGGAGGTACTTTAAGGCTGTTGGCACGCCGAATAAATTAGAAATTCTTCTTTGGCACACTTTTGTCGAAAGGCTGCTAAAGTAGGAGGTACTTTTAGGCTGTTGGCACGCCGAATAAATTAGAAATTCTTCTTTGGCAAACTTTTGTCGAAAGGCTGCTAAAGTAGGAGGTACTTTTAGGCTGTTGGCACGCCGAATAAATTAGACATTCTTCTTTTGCACACTTTTGTCGAAAGGCTGCTAAAGTAGGAGGTACTTTTAGGCTGTTGGCACGCCGAATAAATTAGAAATTCTTCTTTGGCACACTTTTGTCGAAAGGCTGCTAAAGTAGGAGGTACTTTTAGGCTGTTGGCACGCCGAATAAATTAGACATTCTTCTTTGGCACACTTTTGTCGAAAGGCTGCTAAAGTAGGAGGTAGTTTTAGGCTGTTGGCACGCTGAATAATTTAGACATTCTTCGTTGGCAAACTTTTGTCGAAAGGCTGCTAAAGTAGGAGGTACTTTTAGGCTGTTGGCACGCTGAATAAATTTGACATTCTTCTTTGGCACACTTTTGTCGAAAGGCTGCTAAAGTAGGAGGTACTTTTAGGCTGTTGGCACGCCGAATAAATTTGACATTCTTCTTTGGCACACTTTTGTCGAAAGGCTGCTAAAGTAGGAGGTACTTTTAGGCTGTTGGCACGCCGAATAAATTAGACATTCTTCTTTGGCACACTTTTGTCGAAAGGCTGCTAAAGTAGGAGGTACTTTTAGGCCGTTGGCACGCCGTATAAATTAGACATTCTTCTTTGGCACACTTTTGTCGAAAGGCTGCTAAAGTAGGAGGTTCTTTTAGGCTGTTGGCACGCTGAATAAATTAGACATTCTTCTTTGGCACACTTTTTTCGAAAGGCTGCTAAAGTAGGAGGTACTTTTAGGCTGTTGGCACGCGAATAAATTAGAAATTCTTCTTTGGCACACTTTTGTCGAAAGGCTGCTAAAGTAGGAGGTACTTTTAGGCGGTTTGCACGCCGAATAAATTAGAAATTCTTCTTTGGCACACTTTTGTCGAAAGGCTGCTAAAGTAGGAGGTACTTTTAGGCTGTTGGCACGCCGAATAAATTAGAAATTCTTCTTTGGCACACTTTTGTCGAAAGGCTGCTAAAGTAGGAGGTACTTTTAGGCTGTTGGCACGCCGAATAAATTAGACATTCTTCTTTGGCACACTTTTGTCGAAAGGCTGCTAAAGTAGGAGGTACTTTTAGGCTGTTGGCACGCCGAATAAATTAGACATTCTTCTTTGGCACACTTTTGTCGAAAGGCTGCTAAAGTAGGAGGTACTTTTAGGCTCATGGCACGCTGAATAAATTAGACATTCTTCTTTGGCACACTTTTGTCAAAAGGCTGCTAAAGTAGGAGGTACTTTTAGGCTGTTGGCACGCCGAATAAATTAGACATTCTTCTTTGGCACACTTTTGTCGAAAGGCTGCTAAAGTAGGAGGTACTTTTAGGCTGTTGGCACGCCGAATAAATTAGACATTCTTCTTTGGCACACTTTTGTCGAAAGGCTGCTAAAGTAGGAGGTACTTTTAGGCTGTTGGCAAGCTGAATAAATTAGACATTCTTCTTTGGCACACTTTTGTCGAAAGGCTGCTAAAGTAGGAGGTACTTTTAGGCTGTTGGCACGCCGAATAAATTAGAAATTCTTCTTTGGCACACTTTTGTCGAAAGGCTGCTAAAGTAGGAGGTACTTTTAGGCTGTTGGCACGCCGAATAAATTTGACATTCTTCTTTGGCACACTTTTGTCGAAAGGCTGCTAAAGTAGGAGGTACTTTTAGGCTGTTGGCACGCCGAATAAATTAGAAATTCTTCTTTGGCACACTTTTGTCGAAAGGCTGCTAAAGTAGGAGGTTTTTTTAGGCTGTTGGCACGCCGAATAAATTAGAAATTCTTCTTTGGCACACTTTTGTCGAAATGCTGCTAAAGTAGGAGGTACTTTTAGGCTGTTGGCACGCCGAATAAATTAGAAATTCTTCTTTGGCACACTTTCGTCGAAAGGCTGCTAAAGTAGGAGGTACTTTTAGGCTGTTGGCACGCCGAATAAATTAGAATTTCTTCTTTGGCACACTTTTGTCAAAGGCTGCTAAAGTAGGAGGTACTTTAAGGCTGTTGGCACGCCGAATAAATTAGAAATTCTTCTTTGGCACACTTTTGTCGAAAGGCTGCTAAAGTTGGAGGTACTTTTAGGCTGTTGGCACGCCGAATAAATTAGAAATTCTTCTTTGGCAAACTTTTGTCGAAAGGCTGCTAAAGTAGGAGGTACTTTTAGGCTGTTGGCATGCCGAATAAATTAGACATTCTTCTTTTGCACACTTTTGTCGAAAGGCTGCTAAAGTAGGAGGTACTTTTAGGCTGTTGGCACGCCGAATAAATTAGACATTCTTCTTTGGCACACTTTTGTCGAAAGGCTGCTAAAGTAGGAGGTACTTTTAGGCTCATGGCACGCTGAATAAATTAGACATTCTACTTTGGCACACTTTTGTCGAAAGGCTGCTAAAGTAGGAGGTACTTTTATGCTGTTGGCACGCCGAATAAATTAGACATTCTTCTTTGGCACACTTTTGTCGAAAGGCTGCTAAAGTAGGAGGTACTTTTAGGCCGTTGGCACGCCGAATAAATTAGACATTCTTCTTTGGCACACTTTTGTCGAAAGGCTGCTAAAGTAGGAGGTACTTTTAGGCTGTTGGCACGCCGAATAAATTAGACATTCTTCTTTGGCACACTTTTGTCGAAAGGCTGCTAAAGTAGGAGGTACTTTTAGGCTGTTGGCACGCTGAATAAATTAGACATTCTTCTTTGGCAAACTTTTGTCGAAAGGCTGCTAAAGTAGGAGGTACTTTTAGGCTGTTGGCACGCCGAATAAATTAGAAATTCTTCTTTAGCACACTTTTGTCGAAAGGCTGCTAAAGTAAGAGGTACTTTTAGACTGTTGGCACGCCGAATAAATTAGAAATTCTTCTTTGGCACACTTTTGTCGAAAGGCTGCTAATGTAGGAGGTACTTTTAGGCTGTTGGCACGCCGAATAAATTAGAAATTCTTCTTTGGCACACTTTTGTCGAAAGGCTGCTAAAGTAGGAGGTACTTTTAGGCTGTTGGCACGCCGAATAAATTAGAAATTCTTCTTTGGCACACTTTTGTCGAAAGGCTGCTAAAGTAGGAGGTACTTTTAGGCTGTTGGCACGCCGAATAAATTAGAAATTCTTCTTTGGCACACTTTTGTCGAAAGGCTGCTAAAGTAGGAGGTACTTTTAGGCTGTTGGCACGCCGAATAAATTTGACATTCTTCTTTGGCACACTTTTGTCGAAAGGCTGCTAAAGTAGGAGGTACTTTTAGGCTGTTGGCACGCCGAATAAATTAGAAATTCTTCTTTGGCACACTTTTGTCGAAAGGCTGCTAAAGTAGGAGGTTTTTTTAGGCTGTTGGCACGCCGAATAAATTAGAAATTCTTCTTTGGCACACTTTTGTCGAAAGGCTGCTAAAGTAGGAGGTACTTTTAGGCTGTTGGCACGCCGAATAAATTAGAAATTCTTCTTTGGCACACTTTTGTCGAAAGGCTGCTAAAGTAGGAGGTACTTTTAGGCTGTTGGGACGCCGAATAAATTAGACATTCTTCTTTGGCACACTTTTGTCGAAAGGCTGCTAAAGTTGGAGGTACTTTTAGGCTGTTGGCACGCCGAATAAATTAGAAATTCTTCTTTGGCAAACTTTTGTCGAAAGGCTGCTAAAGTAGGAGGTACTTTTAGGCTGTTGGCACGCCGAATAAATTAGAAATTCTTCTTTGGCACACTTTTGTCGAAAGGCTGCTAAAGTAGCAGGTACTTTTAGGCTGTTGGCACGCCGAATAAATTAGAATTTCTTCTTTGGCACACTTTTGTCGAAGGCTGCTAAAGTAGGAGGTACTTTAAGGCTGTTGGCACGCCGAATAAATTAGAAATTCTTCTTTGGCACACTTTTGTCGAAAGGCTGCTAAAGTAGGAGGTACTTTTAGGCTGTTGGCACGCCGAATAAATTAGAAATTCTTCTTTGGCAAACTTTTGTCGAAAGGCTGCTAAAGTAGGAGGTACTTTTAGGCTGTTGGCACGCCGAATAAATTAGACATTCTTCTTTTGCACACTTTTGTCGAAAGGCTGCTAAAGTAGGAGGTACTTTTAGGCTCATGGCACGCTGAATAAATTAGACATTCTTCTTTGGCACACTTTTGTCGAAAAGCTGCTAAAGTAGGAGGTACTTTTAGGCTGTTGGCACGCCGAATAAATTAGACATTCTTCTTTGGCACACTTTTGTCGAAAGGCTGCTAAAGTAGGAGGTACTTTTAGGCCGTTGGCACGCCGAATAAATTAGACATTCTTCTTTGGCACACTTTTGTCGAAAGGCTGCTAAAGTAGGAGGTTCTTTTAGGCTGTTGGCAAGCTGAATAAATTAGACATTCTTCTTTGGCACACTTTTGTCGAAAGGCTGCTAAAGTAGGAGGTACTTTTAGGCTGTTGGCACGCCGAATAAATTAGACATTCTTCTTTGGCACACTTTTGTCGAAAGGCTGCTAAAGTAGGAGGTACTTTTAGGCTGTTGGCACGCCGAATAAATTAGAAATTCTTCTTTGGCACACTTTTGTCGAAAGGCTGCTAAAGTAGGAGGTACTTTTAGGCTGTTGGCACGCCGAATAAATTAGAAATTCTTCTTTGGCACACTTTTGTCGAAAGGCTGCTAAAGTAGGAGGTACTTTTAGGCTGTTGGCACGCCGAATAAATTAGAAATTCTTCTTTGGCACACTTTTGTCGAAAGGCTGCTAAAGTAGGAGGTACTTTTAGGCTTTTGGCACGCCGAATAAATTAGAAATTCTTCTTTGGCACACTTTTGTCGAAAGGCTGCTAAAGTAGGAGGTACTTTTAGGCTGTTGGCACGCCGAATAAATTAGAAATTCTTCTTTGGCACACTTTTGTCGAAAGGCTGCTAAAGTAGGAGGTACTTTTAGGCTGTTGGCACGCCGAATAAATTAGAATTTCTTCTTTGGCACACTTTTGTCGAAGGCTGCTAAAGTAGGAGGTACTTTAAGGCTGTTGGCACGCCGAATAAATTAGAAATTCTTCTTTGGCACACTTTTGTCGAAAGGCTGCTAAAGTAGGAGGTACTTTTAGGCTGTTGGCACGCCGAATAAATTAGAAATTCTTCTTTGGCAAACTTTTGTCGAAAGGCTGCTAAAGTAGGAGGTACTTTTAGGCTGTTGGCACGCCGAATAAATTAGACATTCTTCTTTTGCACACTTTTGTCGAAAGGCTGCTAAAGTAGGAGGTACTTTTAGGCTGTTGGCACGCCGAATAAATTAGACATTCTTCTTTGGCACACTTTTGTCGAAAGGCTGCTAAAGTAGGAGGTACTTTTAGGCTCATGGCACGCTGAAAAAATTAGACATTCTTCTTTGGCACACTTTTGTCGAAAGGCTGCTAAAGTAGGAGGTACTTTTAGGCTGTTGGCACGACGAATAAATTAGACATTCTTTTTTGGCACACTTTTGTCAAAAGGCTGCTAAAGTAGGAGGTACTTTTAGGCCGTTGGCACGCCGAATAAATTAGACATTCTTCTTTGGCACACTTTTGTCGAAAGGCTGCTAAAGTAGGAGGTACTTTTAGGCTGTTGGCAAGCTGAATAAATGAGACATTCTTCTTTGGCACACTTTTGTCGAAAGGCTGCTAAAGTAGGAGGTGCTTTTAGGCTGTTGGCACGCCGAATAAATTAGAAATTCTTCTTTGGCACACTTTTGTCGAAAGGCTGCTAAAGTAGGAGGTACTTTTAGGCTGTTGGCACGCCGAATAAATTTGACATTCTTCTTTGGCACACTTTTGTCGAAAGGCTGCTAAAGTAGGAGGTACTTTTAGGCTGTTGGCACGCCGAATAAATTAAAAATTCTTCTTTGGCACACTTTTGTCGAAAGGCTGCTAAAGTAGGAGGTACTTTTAGGCTGTTGGCACGCCGAATAAATTAGACATTCTTCTTAGGCACACTTTTGTCGAAAGGCTGCTAAAGTAGGAGGTACTTTTAGGCTGTTGGCACGCCGAATAAATTAGAAATTCTTCTTTGGCACACTTTTGTCGAAAGGCTGCTAAAGTAGGAGGTACTTTTAGGCTGTTGGCACGCCGAATAAATTAGACATTCTTCTTTGGCACACTTTTGTCGAAAGGCTGCTAAAGTAGGAGGTACTTTTAGGCTGTTGGCACGCTGAATAAATTAGACATTCTTCTTTGGCAAACTTTTGTCGAAAGGCTGTTAAAGTAGGAGGTACTTTTAGGCTGTTGGCACGCTGAATAAATTAGACATTCTTCTTTGGCACACTTTTGTCGAAAGGCTGCTAAAGTAGGAGGTACTTTTAGGCCGTTGGCACGCTGAATAAATTAGAAATTCTTCTTTGGCACACTTTTGTCGAAAGGCTGCTAAAGTAGGAGGTACTTTTAGGCTGTTGGCACGCCGAATAAATTAGAAATTCTTCTTTGGCACACTTTTGTCGAAAGGCTGCTAAAGTAGGAGGTACTTTTAGGCTGTTGGCACGCCGAATAAATTAGAAATTCTTCTTTGGCACACTTTTGTGGAAAGGCTGCTAAAGTAGGAGGTACTTTTAGGCGGTTGGCATGCCGAATAAATTAGAAATTCTTCTTTGGCACACTTTTGTCGAAAGGCTGCTAAAGTAGGAGGTACTTTTAGGCTGTTGGCACGCCGAATAAATTAGAAATTCTTCTTTGGCACACTTTTGTCGAAAGGCTGCTAAAGTAGGAGGTACTTTTAGGCTGTTGGCACGCCGAATAAATTAGAAATTCTTCTTTGGCACACTTTTGTCGAAAGGCTGCTAAAGTAGGAGGTACTTTTAGGCTGTTGGCACGCCGAATAAATTAGACATTCTTCTTTGGCACACTTTTGTCGAAAGGCTGCTAAAGTAGGAGGTACTTTTAGGCTGTTGGCACGCCGAATAAATTAGAAATTCTTCTTTTGCACACTTTTGTCGAAAGGCTGCTAAAGTAGGAGGTACTTTTAGGCTGATGGCACGCTGAATAAATTAGACATTTTTCTTTGGCACACTTTTGTCGAAAGGCTGCTAAAGTAGGAGGTACTTTTAGGCTGTTGGCACGCCGAATAAATTAGACATTCTTCTTTGGCACACTTTTGTCGAAAGGCTGCTAAAGTAGGAGGTACTTTTAGGCTGTTGGCACGCCGAATAAATTAGACATTCTTCTTTGGCACACTTTTGTCGAAAGGCTGCTAAAGTAGGAGGTACTTTTAGGCCGTTGGCACGCCGAATAAATTAGACATTCTTCTTTGGCACACTTTTGTCGAAAGGCTGCTAAAGTAGGAGGTACTTTTAGGCTGTTGGCACGCTGAATAAATTAGACATTCTTCTTTGGCACACTTTTGTCGAAAGGCTGCTAAAGTAGCAGGTACTTTTAGGCTGTTGGCACGCCGAATAAATTAGAAATTCTTCTTTGGCACACTTTTGTCGAAAGGCTGCTAAAGTAGGAGGTACTTTTAGGCTGTTGGCACGCCGAATAAATTAGACATTCTTCTTTGGCACACTTTTGACGAAAGGCTGCTAAAGTAGGAGGTACTTTTAGGCCGTTGGCACGCCGAATAAATTAGACATTCTTCTTTGGCACACTTTTGTCGAAAGGATGCTAAAGTAGGAGGTACTTTTAGGCTGTTGGCACGCTGAATAAATTAGACATTCTTCTTTGGCACACTTTTGTCGAAAGGCTGCTAAAGTAGGAGGTACTTTTAGGCTGTTGGCACGCGAATAAATTAGAAATTCTTCTTTGGCACACTTTTGTCGAAAGGCTGCAAAAGTAGGAGGTACTTTTAGGCTGTTGGCACGCCGAATCAATTAGAAATTCTTCTTTGGCACACTTTTGTCGAAAGGCTGCTAAAGTAGGAGGTTTTTTTAGGCTGTTGGCACGCCGAATAAATTAGAAATTCTTCTTTGGCACACTTTTGTCGAAAGGCTGCTAAAGTAGGAGGTACTTTTAGGCTGTTGGCACGCCGAATAAATTAGACATTCTTCTTTAGCACACTTTTGTCGAAAGGCTGCTAAAGTAGGAGGTACTTTTAGGCTGTTGGCACGCCGAATAAATTAGACATTCTTCTTTGGCACACTTTTGTCGAAAGGCTGCTAAAGTAGGAGGTACTTTTAGGCTCATGGCACGCTGAATAAATTAGAAATTCTTCTTTGGCACACTTTTGTCGAATGGCTGCTAAAGTAGGAGGTACTTTTAGGCTGTTGGCACGCCGAATAAATTAAAAATTCTTCTTTGGCACACTTATGTCGAAAGGCTGCTAAAGTAGGAGGTACTTTTAGGCTGTTGGCACGCCGAATAAATTAGAAATTCTTCTTTGGCACACTTTTGTCGAAAGGCTGCTAAAGTAGGAGGTACTTTTAGGCTGTTGGCACGCCGAATAAATTAGACATTCTTGTTTGGCACACTTTTGTCGAAAGGCTGCTAAAGTAGGAGGTACTTTTAGGCTGTTGGCACGCCGAATAAATTTGACATTCTTCTTTGGCACACTTTTGTCGAAAGGCTGCTAAAGTAGGAGGTACTTTTAGGCTGATGGCACGCTGAATAAATTAGACATTCTTCTTTGGCACACTTTTGTCGAAAGGCTGCTAAAGTAGGAGGTACTTTTAGGCTGTTGGCACGCCGAATAAATTAGACATTCTTCTTTAGCACACTTTTGTCGAAAGGCTGCTAAAGTAGGAGGTAATTTTAGGCTGTTGGCACGCCGAATAAATTAGACATTCTTCTTTGGCACACTTTTGTCGAAAGGCTGCTAAAGTAGGAGGTGCTTTTAGGCTGTTGGCACGCCGAATAAATTAGAAATTCTTCTTTGGCACACTTTTGTCGAAAGGCTGCTAAAGTAGGAGGTACTTTTAGGCTGTTGGCACGCCGAATAAATTAGACATTCTTCTTTGGCACACTTTTGTCGAAAGGCTGCTAAAGTAGGAGGTACTTTTAGGCTGATGGCACGCTGAATAAATTAGACATTCTTCTTTGGCACACTTTTGTCGAAAGGCTGCTAAAGTAGGAGGTACTTTTAGGCTGTTGGCACGCCGAATAAATTAGACATTCTTCTTTGGCACACTTTTGTCGAAAGGCTGCTAAAGTAGGAGGTACTTTTAGGCTATTGGCACGCCGAATAAATTAGACATTCTTCTTTGGCACACTTTTGTCGAAAGGCTGCTAAAGTAGGAGGTACTTTTAGGCCGCTGGCACGCCGAATAAATTAGACATTCTTCTTTGGCACACTTTTGTCGAAAGGCTGCTAAAGTAGGAGGTACTTTTAGGTTGTTGGCACGCTGAATAAATTAGACATTCTTCTTTGGCACACTTTTGTCGAAAGGCTGCTAAAGTATGAGGTACTTTTAGGCTGTTGGCACGCCGAATAAATTAGAAATTCTTCTTTGGCACACTTTTGTCGAAAGGCTGCTAAAGTAGGAGGTACTTTTAGGCAGTTGGCACGCCGAATAAATTAGACATTCTTCTTTGGCACACTTTTGTCGAAAGGCTGCTAAAGTAGGAGGTACTTTTAGGCTGTTGGCACGCCGAATAAATTTGAATTTCTTCTTTGGCACACTTTTGTCGAAAGGCTGCTAAAGTAGGAGGTACTTTTAGGCTGTTGGCACGCCGAATAAATTAGAAATTCTTCTTTGGCACACTTTTGTCGAAAGGCTGCTAAAGTAGGAGGTACTTTTAGGCTGTTGGCACGCTGAATAAATTAGACATTCTTCTTTGGCACACTTTTGTCGAAAGGCTGCTAAAGTAGGAGGTACTTTTAGGCTATTGGCACGCTGAAGAAATTAGACATTCTTCTTTGGCACACTTTTGTCGAAAGGCTGCTAAAGTAGGAGGTACTTTTAGGCTGTTGGCACGCTGAATAAATTAGACATTCTTCTTTGGCACACTTTTGTCGAAAGGCTGCTAAAGTAGGAGGTACTTTTAGGCTGTTGGCACGCCGAATAAATTAGACATTCTTCTTTGGCACACTTTTGTCGAAAGGCTGCCGACCTCTGACCTACACAATATGCTGCAAGACTAATAATGTCTATCACATATCGTTCACAACACACTTGTTGAGGCTAATTTATATTTTAACACACCATCATATGTTATTGGGATTCGATGCATACCTCTTATATCAGGGATCGGCAACCTTTTGATGATAGTGTAGCCAAAGTAGGATATCAAACACATGCTGCGCAACATCAGCTTAACAGCCACCCTGATATACTACTCAATTTCTTGCATAAGAGGCTTGAATTGCTTTTTCGAGAAGTCTTCCGCGTGCCACCGAAAATCGCTCAGCGTGCTTAGCGCATCCTTAAAATAATAATAAAAAATATCGCCTTCATTTGCACCGTTAAAAGGGCGGTATTACTCAGAACTCGCTAGAACTGTATCCTTAAACTATTATTATTTTGTGTCCTATCCAACTTACAACTTAGTTTTACGCTACCGAGTTTCAATTTTGTATTTCGTTTTTTCCACAACTGCAAAAAAAAACACACAAAAAAACGAGGCACTGGTCTGGACATTCATGGGCTTAAAATAGACTTACGATGCCTGAGTAAAGAAAGCTTTGTGATTTCCCCTTAGCCCTTGTTTCAAAATGGGAAGGGGGGGGAAGGGGGGACACAACTCTCGTGGCCTGCCTGGCACATACTAATGGCGTTGAACTGAGAAAGAGATTATTTAAAGCCCTTAATTTAACAAAGAAGATAAAACAACAGCAACACCGCCGCTGCTGTGTTGAGGTGTAAGAAATAGATGGAAGGGGAGACAAATGATAGCACACGAACTGAGTGATGACATGATGCTTTCCCCTTTTATTTAGCCGAAATCCCTTGACGTAACGAAGGTTACGGTTCCTGGGCAAGGTTTTTTAATCTCTCTCGAAGTTAAACAAGGGGAGATAATTAGCTTCTACTTCTAATAAAGATATATGGAACCTTCTTTTATTTTTATTTTTAAAAGAAAATAATATATGATACTAGTTTAGCTTTTCTCGTCCAAAGTATCCCAAATGGAAGATTATGACCCGGTGCCGGGCCTACGAAAGCAAAACTACCGGTTTGCAAAGGAGAAACACACTTTTAATTTCAAGACGCTCTATCCTGGTGTAGGCTACTAGCGTCCAAAGACTATAATAAGATGGACCGCTTGCTCTATTTTTAGAGCTTATATGTTCTTTTTTCCCCCCATGCGCAACCAATTAGGCTGTCCTTAATGATTTCTACGCTCCTACGATTGCATTAAAGGTTTCCGCTGTATGCAAGTTTCGATTTTAATCTTAATTTTTCTAATTATGATAATCATAGTGAATTACTAAACCGGAAGTCTAGAGGACGTATTGCGATCGGATATTCCGATACTAAGGGTTTCAAGTCATCAAATAAGAGAAGATACAATTTCTGAATTGACCCAAAAAAGGAAATGTGGTTTGATTACATTGCAGTATCACAAGAACACAAGCACAACAATCAGAACAAAAACAACACACACATAGTCATCTTCAAATCTGCAAAAACACGTATCTGGCTCTTGATTAAGCTTTAGTCAGGAGCAGTGTTGATATAGTCTCACAGAATAATTTGATATAGTCTCACATAATAAGTTGATATAGTCTCACAGAATAAGTTGATATAGTCTCACAGAATAAGTTGATATAGTCTCACAGAATTAGGAACAAAGGAGTTATTCTACCTTTCAGAAGAAATATCAAAGCAACCGGTCCATCTTGTTATGATAGTCTTTGTAACGACAGAGCTATTGCACTATTGCCGAATAATATTTCACTCTAAGTAGACATTTGTAATATATTTGTATTTCGTTAAAACACCAATTTGTTAACTCTAGATAACTAACCAATATTCCATTCGGTCAGAAAGGGTTAACCAAAAAAAGAAAAAAAGAAAACTATTTGGAGTTGCCTGTCCTTGTGTTGAAGTAAAATAGGTTTCCATGGTAACTAAACGTGAAGAGAACTCTGTGTCCCAAAAATTGAAGAGTCGCTAGATGAGCTCAAGAAATAACAAGAAAAACTGAAGAAAGACACACTCACACACACACAAAACCCAACACGAAAAACAAGGGTGTAAAATGAAAGACGAAATGGTGGCGTGGCGAGTGGGTAATTCGCCATTTGTCAATTGACTAGGAAGAGGTATGTGGGGAAGGGGGATAAAGTACTTCTAAACAACTTGACCTTATGACCTTATGCCATGGCGTTGGTTTGTGACCGGTCAAGTGAATGTGCTGGAAATAACTGAAATGTATTTTAAAACGAATGAGTGTTGTAAAAGTCATATTTCTAGGATACGCGGTTATGGTTGGGGAGGGGCGGAGGTGAAGGGGTGGAGGGGGGCGCCAGAGTGCTCCCAGATTGCATTTTAGAGCACTCGGCGCCCAGGAGAAACAGGATCGGACGTGAGGTTGACCACAGAAAAAAAACAACAGCTTTATGGATTGGGGGGGGGTGAGTGGAAATTGGAAAACAAAATTGGGACGGGGCGCCACGAGGGGGGGGGGCAAAGGGCTAGGAGACCACCCGACAATTAGAACGAGTTGGTAGCTGCATTAGAAATGTAGGAAATTATGGCGTGTTTTTGTTTACTGCGCTGCGATTTCGACCCATATAATTTTTATTGATGGTTTCGATTTAGATATAAAAAAAATGGCACAAGTTGTTCCTAATTTATTATTATTAGCAATACATTTTATACAGGTCATTATAACAATATGAATGTCTTTATAACACAATGTGATTTAATGAAGACTTGATCTGATTTTTTAATTTTGGGTGAGGTGTTTTTATAACCGCTTGACCGAGTTTGATTAGTTTTAGGACTATTTATTCTTAGTGCGGTTTCTTCATCGTCTTATTCATTATACTGTGGAGACCCCGTTACACTCAAGGAAATAGTCCATAATTTAAGTGTAATTTGATTGTAAATGTTCTAGGATCAAAAGTGTGCATCGCTTCTTATAATATTTATTTTTATTTGCATACAAGCAAGAGTTATAAACTGACTCTCATTGACTAGTATATTTCCTTGTATCTAGTCCAACCCTTCAGTGATGATTTGAAAGTCGGCACAGAAGGGGGCAGTGATGGAGGCTTGGTCCAGAGTGTTCCACAGTCTAATGGCTGACGGAAAAAAAAAGAATATTTGTAAATGTGTGTGCGTACCGTGTGGAACACAGCAGTTTGAGCTGATGACCTCTGGTAGAGCTGGACACTTGTTGGATGCAACCTGACTGTAAGGATGTGTCCACGTTTCCATTCGTGATCTTGTACATCATCGTGGCTTTGTCTACCGCTCTGCGGTGCCATAGGGGCTCGAGATGGCGCTGGGCCACCAGAGCAGAGGCGCGTGTTTTGAGACCCTAGTCCTGTAGGATACGACGGGCTGCACGTCGTTGGGTCATCTCCAGCTTGGATTTAGTTTGATTTTGTAAACGCAGCACTACAATTTTGACTTAGTATGATTTCATATATCATTTTATGACAGTTTGAACTCTTATAACTTTAACATTTGTCATGGTCTCATCAATATTGTACGATTATAATTTTAAAGCTAAAAAAAAAATGTGCTCTTTTTACCTTAGTCCAACAAGGTTTTGTTAAGATTTTCGACACCTCCTGCAAAACACCCACCAAAAAGGAAAACACACCCCCCCCCCACACACACACACACAAAAACCCACAAAAAGACGACAAAAAAAAGTAATTCCACTAACATTTTTTTACTTCCAGAATCAAAAATCTAAAAATAGCAAAACAACATATTGTTGTATTCGTTAAAAAAAACTAAAATTGTACTTCAAAACTTTAGATAAAAATATCTTTTAAACATGAATAAGAAATAAAAATTTCATAAATTCAATTTCTGTTTGTTTGTTTTTTTAATTAAAAAAAAGCTTTCTTTGTATTTAAACTATTTCTGTTTTGAATGGTTTAAATATTGTTTGAATAATGTATTACCTTCTCATCTCAACACATAATCACACTGACACAACGTAGCCAACACACTTGTCAATGCAATGGATTGTTGTGTTTTCCCCCCTAAAGGCAAAAATAATTCAATGAAACATTCCTATAAAAGTGTATAACATTCGAATGTGAAAGAATAATTGGTATTAAGCCGTTCTATTTTGTTATTCTCTATGGGATATGAATATTCAATGAGATAACGGAACACTATAATACACGACATAACAATGTATAACCAACACAACAAACAAATTATCTCTGATCTTTGACATTTTCGCCAAACCTATATCTCTTTTCGTTATATTATTTCTGTCTACAACACATTTCGTTTTATTACTATTACAATTAAAAGGTCATTTAAAAAGATAAAATGCGTATTTGAAAAAACATTCTAAAACTTAATATTTTAAAACTAGTATTTTCTAGTTATATATATATATATATATATAATATATTGTTTTGTGTGTGTGTGTAGTGGGCGGATTTGATTTCCTTGCAAACTTTATTTTTCTCAAAACTGTTCTTTTTGTAAAGCGGACATTCTATCATTTTAAGACGTTGATTAGATGAACATCTTTTATTAACGATTCACTACTGCGGGCTATGCGATACCTTATAGCGATCTGAGTGTCTTGGGTTACCGTCGAAGAAAAGAAATAGAATACTTTTAATGGGATTTAAAATAACAAAGAAATAAAACTATGGCACACCGCTGTGACCATTGAAGTTTAAAAAAAACCTACGATTCAACTAGAGATGTTAAAACCGTTTTTTTTCCAAAACCGGTTTTCGGTTTTATAAAACCGGTTTAAAACCGGATATCGGTCCCCCCCCCCCCCCCGCGCAATGTCACAAGTCACAGGCCCGAAAAGCCAAATATGCTTAGTTTTGTAAGTATATTTGAATAATACTTCAAACTTAATTCGTGTTTGCAGGGCATTCAAGTGGTTGATTTGTGTGAATACAATAAGATTTTGTACTCTTTACCATAACATTCTTTAGAACTAACAAAAATCTGGGATAATTTATTAAAACCGATAATACCTTTCAATTTTTCAATAGCGATAATCAAATTATCGACTATCGTTGACCATAATATTAAGAAGCATTTGAAGGGCATATAGATCCATGGTAACTTGTAAGATAATGTATTGAAAGGTTTCGCGTAGCACAAATCAAAAGAATATGTATTTAATAGTGCCGTTAATAATAAAGCACAGACGCGGTGTCTAGCCGAATTGTTCAGTGTCACAGGGAAGGGCTAGTTTGCGTCTCTCCATTGCGTACATCAAAGAGCAGCGCACATCTGAAACATGAGCCGACAAGTAAACAGATTCATGTTAATTGTAACTGTAACTTAACAATTGGTTTGATGTTGTTTTTATTAGCAAGCCATAGTTGGTGACACAAGAAACACAATATCTAAGACTAAATAGTGTTAGAAAGGCATTTCAGGAATTGTTTTGTGCGAATCCAACATTATTTATTACAAATATTTCCATTTGAACCAAATAAAGGTCTTCTACTTGAAGAATGATTACCTTCCAACGAACAAACCGATATCCGGTTTTGAAAATCAAAACCGGTTTTGGGTTTCAAAACCGGAATCCGATATTCCGGTTTTCGTTTAACATCCCAAGATTCAACCAAATGTACGGTGAGCCGCTAGATGCATATTTCTTCAGAAGGCTCCCGTTGATGAGACGCATTAATCACACAATTATGTCCCTTACCTACGGATGTATATATGGCACAGCACTTTTCTAGCATCAAGAACTCATATCAAAGCACGCGCCACCAAGGATACTGCGCATGGCATCACTTCTTAGAATTCCCAGTTTGGAAGAATAAAAAAAGAAGTCCCTTGCATTGCGCTCCTTTGAGTCTGTGGCGCTTTTTATATGGAAAACCTTGCCTCAGACACGGAGAGATTCTGAGATAAAAACGTTTTTTAAAAGCGTTTAAGGACAGTTCTTTTTAGCTCTTTGTACAGACCTGGACATTCTTCAGATTAGGTGCCAGCAACGCTTACAATCTTATCAGTTTACAGACGTTCCTTCTAGATAGAAGATTATTATGTCCACTAGGCCCAAAACTAATGCAGGTTGGCAGGGATTAGTAGGCGGCAGGATTAGAACTGGGGCGGTTTTGTCGACATTCCGGTGAAATAACCACAGGACCAGACGGCCTTTTTATCTAAAAGAAAGACAAGACTTAAACTACTTAGGGCACGATAATTTTGTTTTATTATTATACATGATTATATTATAGTTGAAATTAGCGTCTTTCACTTATAAGATAAGATCAGAGGCTATCAAAACACAGCAGCCATTGCAATTAAATCGTTATGTCCTTCATCTCTCATTTTAAACTATGAAGACACGTGATGTTGATAAACTAGCGTTCCTCTGTTGTTGTTGTTTTTTCATCCCTGTCATACGAGAGGATCAAGTGATTAGCCAGATTATCCAGTCACAACAGCTTTCCATCGATTAATTTCGGGTAGTTTTTAAAGCTGGGGAAACTCACGGACACCAACCACATAAATAAACATCTGTTTTGTTTTCAAACAGGAGTGAAGCTTTCGACCTCCAGAATACTCCAGTTTAGCTATCTAAGCGTGCTGCCAAAGGACCAACTTGTTGCATATCCAACTTCGGACCATTTATATTCTATGAAATGACATTCAACATTAGTATAATACTTACAAATGGTTCATTCAACCATATAATATATTTTGATCGTGTCGAATTAAACGCAGAAAAGCGCTCGCGCGGATGGCAAAAAAAAGAGGTTTAAGAACACTCCCAGGACCTTCCTAAAACTCTTTGGTGTCCACCCCAAAAACTGGGAAAGCATGGCCAAGGATCGATCTTCGTGGCGCAAACTTTTACTGGAGCAGCAGCCCATGAAGAAAAAAGGCTGAAAGTCGCTACGGAGAAGGGGACAGCTCAGGGAATCCAACGACATCAGATCAACTCCCACTGGCCGTTAAAGGCCACGCATCCATGTCCCACAATGCTAAGAGACATTTACTTCTGGGCACGAATTGGCCTTATCAGCCACCTCTGAACACACAAGCGACCGTGACAAAGAGATAAGGATGGATTTCATCTACTCCGATGTACAAACATCATCACCATCATCATTTGACGCGTCTGTATAGTTTATTAAATCATTTACAAATGTAAAAATACATAAAACTAAAATGCTCTCTCACATTAGTTAGGCCTATACTAGAATTCGCATCTTCTCTATGAAACCCATCAACTTAAGAAAACAGCTACAACAATTAGAACAATTTCAGAAACGTGCTGCAAGGTTTTTTACTAGTGAATATTCACAATTGACAAGAGCAACACCAAATGTTAAATTACTAATCTTAGAAACACTAGAGGACTGACAGAAAGGCAAAGAGTAAAGTAGTAATAATACATTTAAGGCATTAAATTTTAACGTTGAAAAACGACACAATGTAAACATAAGGATAAAAATATTTTTCATATCCCATATACAATAATAAATGCTCTTTCTTCCCGAGTGGCATTCAGGCTTGGAATATTTTGTTTGAACAAATCAGGAATACAGTAACTTTACATCAATTAAAATACTAATCAATATCTTATAAACTGGAGTATTCTGGATGTCGACTAGAATCAGTCCACTGAATGAGCGTAGGTAGCAATAATCTTCTTTATAGAAGGAGCTTCATTGACATATAAGATACGATATCCCTTTTATAAGGATGATTCCATGAAAATTTGAAAGAAACGGTGCAAAAAACTAAAACACTAGTAGACTCGTATATACAACGACCCCCGATGAAATCATGAAGTATCATTCCCCTAAGTATCTTTACATAAGGTCACGTGAGTGACACAGACAGGCCGGAGCCAGGTCAGGTCTGCAGAACAATACCACAGGCTGGTAACCCAACAATATGTTATCGCATGTGTGTGTGTGTGTGTGTGTGTTGCGGCGCGTGGTGGATACAGGATGCCGGACAGCTTGACCAGAGGAGAGGGATCTTTTAATTTGTCTTTAGTTCGGTTCCTTTTAGTTCTGGTTCCTTTCTATTTCTCTTTGTGTTCTCGCCGGTTCCCCACTGATTAGGTCAGCGATGGTCGCGACCGGAAGTTGGTAAGCACGGTTTAGTTAGCTAATGCGTCTGTGTGTGTGTGCGTGTGTGTCTGTGTGTCTGTGTGTGTGCGCGAGAGACAGAGGTAAATAGAGGGAGTGAAAAATAAAAAAAAAGAGATCAGACCGTGTGGATACACTTATCCACTTATCCACTTATCCACTATAAACATAGACCACGTGGCATTGATCATATCTTCTTATCTTATACATTACAGACGCTCCTTTTATAAAGAAGATTATTGCATTGCGTCCTACGCTCATCCGTGGTCAGAGTCCAGTCCTGCATTTCTATTAGTGTTTTAAATGATGTTAAGTTACTGGTTTGTTCAGGCAACCCATTCCATGCCCAGATGCCACAGATAGTGTACTGATATGCATTTGTTCTCGCATAAGGTATAAGGAAAGTGTTATTGTGCTAATGCTTATCTGAGCGTTGTAGCATATTGCTAGACATACACAAGAACATTTCCGCTTTAAAATCCACCATTATGTTCCTCAACTAACCTATATACATAATATATATATTATATATATATAATATCTATATATAATTATATAATATATATATACATAATATATATATATATATATATATATTTATATAAATATCATATAATTTTTCATTTGTTAATAGAGATACTACTGTACCATATATAATTGAAAGGAAGCATTGCTTCAAAAATATTGGTTTTTAACAACGTTTTATGTAGAATTTACGTTATAATTATTTTAAACAAATATTTAAAACTGTTATAAGCTATTATATGGGTGGAAGTAACAACTAATTTAATAATATAAATAGTTTACACTAAAGTCCTTAGAACCTTTGTGTACCCTTTCCAAACAGACAGAAGAAAAACAAACAAATCTACACCCATCCATGTACTTAGCAGCACCACAATATCGGAAACACCCGGAAACAGTATGGCTACTAGACGTCACTAGACGCGATTTATAGATTATGAAATAAAACACATTTTATTTTAAGATACTTTTTTTTGGTATGTGGCGTACTTGTAGTATTTTTTTAGTCTTGTAATTTCATAATGTATAGGAAACGGACATATGATTTTCCTCCGCTGACCCGCCGAAGTTTTCTTTACCACGTGGCAAGTCTGCAGAAGTGCTACATTTTATTATCATCATCAATTTCTTAACCGTTAGGTCGTTGTGGGGAAGCGAATTTTCTTTTGGTTCAACTTACATTTATATTTTGTGAACAGTACTTATTACACATGAAAGCTGTGTTAAGCATTAAAAGAGGTCACTGACTTACAATTCACTACTCAGAAATGGCTAAGTATTTATCTGCCATTATAAATATGCGAAGAGCAAGACAAGGCGCTCATTAATTGACACAGACTAATTACATTTAAATGAGTTTTTGTGCTCATCATCTATAATTAAACATAAAAATAAGTTATTCTAAGACAAATGTGTTTTTATTAATTTAAAAAATATAATAATGGGACATATTAATTGCATTATATTATGCAATTGTTGTAATTATTAGGATAATGTTAAAAAGATAAGCAATTAATGCAGGAAATTTGTATTTACAACTGTTTAACGTAAATTAATTGTTACTCTCTAATTAATCTTGTAATGAACACCATAATGCTGGAATTATATAAAGAAATAATAATTAGTCAGTAAAAGTCAGTAATATTTGTTATATTATAAAATATAACTTTTTGGAATCACTATTGAATCAAATTTAGAAACTTTAGTTTAAATAATCAACCCGTTTTGTTTGCGCTAACATTTCTAATGTTTGTTTTTTTTCTTTTATAAATGACTAAATGGCCTACAACTTAAAACTTTTAAATGACCAAACTGTAAAAAGTGTTTTAAAATTGTATATATATAACGTGACTAAAAAATTATATGCACACTTCTTAAACATTACATTAACTACCCAGTTTGTATGATTACTTCGTTTCAATGCCGCTTAATTAATACTGTCCGACTCATACAAGCTTGTTGATCAATTAAAGAAAATCTTAGTTATAACTGAGAACAAAACATAATCAATATTAGCAGTTGCTAGACAGCCAAAAGATAATGTTAACAAAATAATTACCATAAATGTGAAAGTATAGAATAGTAATAAAATATTGTATATGGTATTAATATCTTAACCTTGCTTTTGTGTGTATCGTACTTGGGGGGGGGGGGAGGGGGTAAAATTCAAACGTTTAGACCCGAAAATAAAATTGCAAACTAAAATGCATATTAAAAAAATGGATTATCCGAAAAATTTTCATTTCTATGGATTTGTTTAATTTGCCGGATTAGTCTAATCCACAGAATATGTATAGAACGGAATTCGCAATCCCTATATGCGCAGTCGCTTAAAGTGAAGCTCGGCTTCCGCCATTTTATTTTGACTCAAGGCAACGGTCACTAGAGACGCTTATATTGTAAAATGAGAAAGGCTTATTTATTACTGATATCTAGTCTTAGCAACCTTAGGACTAAAGTAAGGATACTAATATTAAGTAATATGAGGTTAAAACTTACTGTTGTTTATCCTTTACGGGGTCAGGAAGGCCATGTAGTTTGACATCCTTATTTGTACAATAATCAATCGTTTCCGCATCATTGTTGCAGTTTATTACAGAACAGTTCTTTTTACCTTTTGCCTGAAACATTAGCTTTGGGTGTTCGAACTTGTAGATTTGATGAAAAAGACATTGTAAATAAGCATAAATATATAGTGTAACCAGGTCCGCTGAGTCAAAACAGTATGGCGTCGGTATTACTTCCGGAATTAGAAAGAAATGCAACTGCGCATTCTGTTCTATATTTTTTCTGTGGTCTAATGTGGCGATTTCTACGCGCGTGACGGCAAACAACAAGGGAAATAACTCTTTTCTCAAAATATTTTTTTCCGTTCTCACAAAAGATAATTCATTGATTAACATCACTGATATATATAAAACAAGAATGGATATCGCCTCCATAATAAATTTTTATGTGCAATAGAATTGATTACACTATCTACATTATGCACTTATCTATATAAGCGAGTTACAGGAATAAACCACACATAATTCGAACAAATCTGTAAGATAAAAAGGAAGTCGAAGTCACTTGAAATGTATTTATACAGGTCAGTGTTTAGGAATTCTAATTTTATAGATAAGTGAAAGCCTATTTGATTTCGTCATCAACAACATAGTTTCCGGGCCCAATCGATTTATTCTTTTTTTTATAGATCAGCGATGAACATGCATAATTGGGAAGTTATGCTACTGTTTCCATATATATATATATATATATATATATATATATATATATAAAGGATGATCACGTGTATATATATTCCTACTTGTATTGCTTAAATAGTGGACATTTTTAATTAACAATAGAACATGTTTTTTTTAAAGAATTTTTTTCAAAGAGGATTTAACTGTAACGCAGAAGAGTCTACCCAACCCACTAGCTGAAATGATATGACATAAACATGAATACAACGACGGTACAGTTTATAAGAAGCCTTTGGTTGGAAAGGGTGTAGTTTGGGAGTTAACTTCAGTTAACTTGTACTGACAAAGCAAGAGATAGGAAAATGAATGGGTGAGGGGGGGGGGGAGAGAAAGTTCTAGACATTGTCAAAGACAGACGGGATAGAGATAGTTCAAAGTAAATGAAAATATAATATATTTATTTTATAAACTAGGACATTTATTTATCCGAGAAACCATGCCATTATAACATATATAGTGGAGCGCGTTAATGTTCGCCAAAGACGAAACATGTGTTTGATAAGTTTAGTACACTATTATGAGACGTTTTTTGGATCCGCAAATGTTCGTCTGAGGAACATGTCAGTTTGGGGTTATAAAGTGACATGAAATAACATGAACTTACTTGTCATAAATTTGACACATTGCTACGACTACAATCTACTAAATACAAATTACTTCATTTATAAAGCGCTATTCATAACAAGTTGTCTTCGAAAGAAACTTCACCCTAATGCATTTTGTCGCAGACTCAAGTCCGAAGGGCTGACGAAGTCAGAGTTGACAAGTTGAGCTGTTCTCTCTCTGCATACGACGGGATTGTGCGACCAGTACACATTTTCATCCGCCTGTACTGTACTATTTCCCAAAACAGACTAAAACAAAAACAAATGTTACACAAATTTAAACCCTTCCGCGTGACAAACTAACGATATTAAGCTAAAACAGCCCTCCCTCCCTAGGCCCATTCTCTCCAACAGTGTAAACTTACCAACATGACTGTAAAATAACAAAAATCAACTGTTTACAGACTAATTGAGCTTTGCACGAGTTGCTATAAATTGTTAAACTTGTTTACATAATCTAGCACCAAAAAAAAACAAAAACAATTTCCCAGTTGGCAATAACTCCTGTCCAATGAAAATCATTGCGCGGGTTTCAAAACATCCCTTTAGATTCTTTCAAAACTACAACTACATGACAAACATCCCAGTCCTGACATCTACCTAAAGAATAGAAATTTCTATTTCCCTAACCCAATAGAAATTAAATTTACTAATGGGCCGTAATGTACATTTAATTTAACGTTTTTTGTTTTTTAAATTTCATTAAAAATTCTCTCCTCCACTCGTCTGCCGGCTTTTGTCTTCACACTCGCTCTATCCTCCATGCACAAACCCCTTTAAAAATGGACTTGCTTTCTCGTCGTCTACATTATTAATACATTTCCATCACTTTATAAATTTAATTTGAGCGATTCTGAATATCGCTGGTAATGGAGTTAACTCCATATTCGAATACTAACTCAATTATATCTTGTTTGTTAGAAAATTTTTATTTTATTTTAACTCTATTGTTTGATTGTTTTTTTCTTGTGGCATGAAGCCAGACATAACTTAAAGTTGTGTAGATGTATTTGGAAAATCTGTAAAATTTTTGGACCAACAAAATATTATAAGTATAGAAATTGTATCATTTATGTCATTATTTGTGCGTCAAATCTTGCCCATATACACATTTCACCACAATCTGTAAACAAACTTCAACACAACGGACGGCTTTCCCCTTTAGACTTAAAATCCTCTTTTCTCAAGGTCCTTATTCATGCCTGCATCAATGGCCTGAGTACTACTTGTGCCATTCACACTGACCGTTCGGCTGACCAGTACCCTACCAACAGACCAAACACTCTCCCCCCACCCCTCCCCTTGCCCATTCTTTTATATAAGTCGTGCATTCACTCTTCTCTATTGATTTCTCATGTCCACCGTTATCTGCTGCGATTGTCTCTTACTCTCCTTTTTATAAAGCTCCTCCCAAGTTGAGATCGGCAAAACCCCATATTTATATTTATAGTTTGTTTTGCGTAATTCACGATTAAGAATCTTTGGGAATTCCACCTAAAAAAACAACAACTTTTAAAAAGTGTTTTTTTTTAAATATTATTATTTTCAATTGCCGCTTCAAAACTTCGCGTTAAATGGGTGAGTTAAGAACTTGATAATTGGTTTATTGATGTCGTCGATTAGAAAAGATTGTGAGAATTGCTGTCCTGCGCCTTTTCCTTTTTTACTTCCCCTTGTCCTCGCTTAATTCCCTTGTGCCTCTCGTCTTTTTATAGCTCGTATTATCAAGCAGATTTTTGTTTTTTCGCCATTTTATTATTCGAGAGAGCTTTTACTTGTTGATATGTACTGACCCTAAATCTTAATCTCGTCTTTACCGTCTCTCTCTTGGCTCTATCCGTTCTTTCTCTCTCTCTCTCTGACTTGAGATATACTAATAATAATAATACTAATAATATTTGTATAGCGCTGCCAACAAACATAATGTAAGCTCAGAGCGCGTTTAACATACAACTAAGAATACGGATATTACCCTAGCCCAGGTGACAGAGCTAAATTGATGATTAAAAAATGACAAAACAAACAAATGTAGCACTAACCGACCCAACCCATAAGCAAGACAGTAAGTTTCCAAAGTATGTTAAATGTAAGGTAAATATTGAAATAATGAGTTTTTAAGTTTTTTTGAAAGAAACAGTAGAGCTATTTCGCCTCAGTTGAATGGGAAGTAGATTCCACACCTTCGGACCGGATACTGAGAAGGCTCTAAGGCCAACGGTCGTCAGAGAGAAACGGGGCTCTTCCAGAAGCGATGAGTTGGTAGAACGAAGTTTTCTTTGCGGGACATAAGGTGTGATTAGTGCCTTGAGATAGGACGGAAACTCGTTGTTTAAAATGCACTGATGGCAAAAAATTCTGGCTTTCACGGGGAGCCAATGGAGCGAGCGTAGAAGGGCGGTTCCCGAGTCACGTATAGACTTGCACATAACCAAACGCGCAGTACTGTTCTGTATTCGCTGTATATTACCTTATGTCTTTATGTTCTTACATAAATACACACACTCATTCCTTCTCTTTCTACCCATGTTTTCAGTAGCTATTTCAATTTCATTTGTCTTTCTTATTTCTCTATTATTACCACTATATACCACAATCCAACAGATACACTTCCTATATCTTTTTCTCTACCTATCACTAGCCTAATCTCTTTCAGATACAATGTCAATGTCTATTACTCTCTACCTATCTCAGGCTAACTCTCTCTCACATATACACTCCCCTTTATCCCTTATTCTATGTTAGGTAGGTTGATGCTGCCTTTTTTTGCACTGTCCCATGTTTGTAAAGTTTTATTAAATAGCTATATATTTTGTATCCAATAGAATTATATCCGTGTTCTTAGATTATTGCTCAATGTTACATGCGCTCAGAGCTTACATTTTGTTTGTTGGCAGCGCTATACAATAATAATAATTATTACTATTACTTATCTCTGTCCCACTCTCTCACAGATAAAATGGCTGAAGCTGGCGTTAGTTCCAATACACAAACTGTTGAAATGAGTTATTGCCACAATTTAGTCTTGTTTTAGTGTTAATACCAGACTTGATCAACTCCGTCAAACTTTATGGCACATTTGTATGTAGGCGTACATTATCATCATGAAATATCAAAATAGAAAATGTCAAACTTATGAACAGGCACCTGTCTAATTATGCTTAAATGTTGTTGTTTTTTTTAAATCGTATTTGAGATTTTTACATATTGAGAGAGTTTACCTATTATTTTAATAATAAACTACATTGTTATTTTGCTCCTCTGTAACTAATCATCTCACAAGGTTGAAATTTGGCAGTTTTCTTTATCATTATGTTTTCTTCGATCCTATTCATGATCTTCAAGATTCGCTGAGAAAATTTTTTCATTTAAATTTTCATGTGTCACTAGGCAATTGTTTTTTTATGCTGTATTAGTAGAAAATGAACAACTTTTAAAATAATAACGCTTTCTGCGAAATCATACATGAAAAGCTAGATAATATTCAAAGCAGTAACGGAACACAGAATGGACTTATTTTCTTTGCAAAAAAAGTTATAAGAACTTAAAAAAAAATTATTTATCGGACATTTTTATGGTTGCAATGTGGCAAAAAAATATATAAAAATTATTTTTTTTTTCACCCCAAGTATACATAAAACACACAGTTGAATCTGATAGGGTAATTTAAAATTGCCAGGTAAGCCAAATTTTAAAAAAATAATTTTAGACAGGTGTCCAACAACAACAAAAAAGCAACCTAGATCTAGGTGTTAAAAAAACACTGTAAAGTTTGAGAGCATTTTTTTTCTCTCATTACTGCACGATATTTCTCTGTTTCAACAGCAATTTATCTCAATGCGGTGATTTCCTATTGTTATTCCCCCCCCCCCCCCCCCCCCCCATTTAATCAGTTTCGTGGCTAAAAGCCCAAGTCAACATTCGGTTGCGTTGCATTAATCTGTTGCAGCTATTTCAACTGATGCTACTAATTAAACAAAGTGAGTTTTCAACAAAAGGAAAAAAATCACATAGGCAACAAAAAACAACAACACGAAAAAACCCAGACGTAATACAGAGAAACACCCTAAAATGACTTAACTAATGGGCTGAAATAATAATGGTTTTGAGCTGAGCTTAGAGTCCGCTTATTAAATGTAATCAAATCATTTTGTTGGGCTTTTGATTGTAATTGGAGTGCGGTTTTAATACATTACCGTATCCCCCCCTTCTCTCTTTCTTTCTCTTTCTTTCTCTCTCTCTTTCTGAGTCTCTCTATCTCTTCTCACCATTCTCTCAACCGACCGTCTCGAACTCTTTGTTTCTCTCTCTTTGTTTCTCTCTCTCTTTGTTTCTCTCTCTCTTTGTTTCTCTCTCTCTTTGTTTCTCTCTCTCTCTTTGTTTCTCTCTCTCTTTGTTTCTCTCTCTCTTTGTTTCTCTCTCTCTTTGTTTCTCTCTCTTTGATTCACTCTCTTTAATTCTCTCTCTTTGTTTATATCTCTTTGTTTATATCTCTTTGTTTCGCTCTTTTTGTTTCTCTCTCTTTGTTTCTCTCTCTCTTTGTTTCTCTCTCTCTTTGTTTCTCTCTCTCTTTGTTTCTCTCTCTCTTTGTTTCTCTCTCTCTTTGTTTCTCTCTCTCTTTGTTTCTCTCTCTTTGATTCACTCTCTTTAATTCTCTCTCTTTGTTTATATCTTTTTGTTTCTCTCTCTTTGTTTCTCTCTCTCTTTGTTTCGCTCTTTTTGTTTCTCTCTCTTTGTTTCTCCCTCCCTTTGTTTCTCTCTCTCTTTGTTTCTCTCTCTCTTTGTTTCTCTCTCTCTTTGTTTCTCTCTCTCTTTGTTTCTCTCTCTCTTTGTTTCTCTCTCTTTGATTCAATCTCTTTAATTCTCTCTCTTTGTTTATATCTTTTTGTTTCTCTCTCTCTCTCTTTGTTTCGCTCTTTTTGTTTCTCTCTCTTTGTTTCTCTCTCTCTTTGTTTCTCTCTCTCTTTGTTTCTCTCTCTCTTTGTTTCTCTCTCTCTTTGTTTCTCTCTCTCTTTGTTTCTCTCTCTTTGATTCACTCTCTTTAATTCTCTCTCTTTGTTTATATCTTTTTGTTTCTCTCTCTTTGTTTCGCTCTTTTTGTTTCTCTCTCTTTGTTTCTCTCTCTCTTTGTTTCTCTCTCTCTTTGTTTCTCTCTCTCTTTGTTTCTCTCTCTCTTTGTTTCTCTCTCTCTTTGTTTCTCTCTCTTTGATTCACTCTCTTTAATTCTCTCTCTTTGTTTATATCTTTTTGTTTCTCTCTCTTTGTTTCGCTCTTTTTGTTTCTCTCTCTTTGTTTCTCTCTCTCTTTGTTTCTCTCTCTCTCTTTGTTTCTCTCTCTCTTTGTTTCTCTCTCTTTGTTTCTCTCTCTCTTTGTTTCTCTCTCTCTTTGTTTCTCTCTCTTTGATTCACTCTCTTTAATTCTCTCTCTTTGTTTATATCTTTTTGTTTCTCTCTCTTTGTTTCGCTCTTTTTGTTTCTCTCTCTTTGTTTCTCTCTCTCTTTGTTTCTCTCTCTCTTTGTTTCTCTCTCTCTTTGTTTCTCTCTCTCTTTGTTTCTCTCTCTCTTTGTTTCTCTCTCTCTTTGTTTCTCTCTCTTTGTTTCTCTCTCTCTTTGTTTCTCTCTCTCTTTGTTTCTCTCTCTCTCTTTGATTCACTCTCTTTAATTCTCTCTCTTTGTTTATATCTCTTTGTTTCTCTCTTTTTGTTTCTCTCTCTTTGTTTCTCTCTATATAAATTCTCTCTTTGATTCTTAACTTTCGATCCAGCATGGTTTGAATGTTAACTTACTGTTACAACCACAATCCTCTTGTGGTCAGAGCCGTGTAAATGTTGTTGATAATTCTCGTTATTCCTAGGGTAGACTTTGGTTATTATTATTTATTTTTCAGTATTACACGAACTCTCCTTATTGTCCTGGGCACAAACTCAGGATTTGCGTTCTAACAGTTCCTTTCCTTGACGTTGTAGTTGTAAATAAATACTTATATATATTATAATATTGTAAAGGAAGCTTCAGTGTAAATGTTGTTGATAATTTAAATCGGGTGATAATTTGCTAATATGTACAATAAATGTAGTATTTAAAGCAATAATAGAATAGTGCCAACACAAGCGTCCATCCAACCGACTCAAAAGAAACTATCTACAGAAAGCTATGCAAAACACTGCAAAAACTCTGTACAAACTACTGGCTGCTTTAGCCGGACCCTAGCCTTAAATACTCGCGGAGAAGAGCGGGGAACAGACCTATTACTAGGAGGGGTGAAAATAATGGTAATTACAAAACTCATAATAAAAATGATAGTTTTAATATGAACTCCCCTGTACGAGAAATAATAGACTATTCCTAACCATTCCGAGAATTTGAAGTCGGCACGAGAGTGGATTCTAAGAACAGTCTAGGCTTAGTACCGCCCACAAAGCTCGCGTTGGAGAGAGAGAGGAAATAAGTAATATGTGTTCCAGTATTTGGAACTACCAATATGTGACATTACCAATTAGGTTAGAATGTTAAGTTAACAATTTAATCAGTTTAGGGGGCAATCATGCAGTAATGACGGCCTGTAGCAGAGTTGATAACGCAGTGGGGACCAAGAGTCCTGTTCACATTCAGGAGATGTAAAGAATTCATTTTTTTAATTGGGAGCATGGCTCTCCACCAGGCCAACACCAAAATGAAGCGCAGCCAATACATAGACTATTCACTGCATGCAAGGGAAGCGATCCTTGACTACCAGAAGTAGAAAACAAGAAGCAGGACGCTATCGCAATAGATGAAACACTGACAAGTCATTAACGATTATGCATGCATGGTGAACCTAAAAGGGCGATACATTCCGATACTTCCGGTCCTATTCGTTTAATTTACTAACAAAACATGCCTATGTGCTGCGTCCCTAGTTGTTCTGTGAGTAAGAAGGGGGATGACAAAAGATGTTGCTAAAGTAATCTTGTAGCTGTTGTATATTTCTAATAGCTATACTTGAAAAACCATTGAAAAGATCATTTAAAAGTTTATAGACTCAAATAAACCGGAAGTTCAAGTATGAATTAAACCCAAAAGGTAAGGCCTTATTAAAACTTGTCAATAGGGTTTGAGCTAAGAGCACTTTGATATAAGTGAAAAAAAAAGCTACGGAAAAGCTACATTAGCACTTTATTCAATATTTATGTGATTTTTTTTTAAATAAGACAAAAAGAAGAAAGACAGAAGGCAATACAATAGAACAGACAACAACCACTGTTAGTGCTGGCAGTTCAAAAGAGTGTCACGTTAAAGAATCAGACATTTCGGCTTGCAATGGCACCAGACACAACAATAGAGCCACATGGTGCATCCAATTAGCTCCAGGACAGGAAACTTATTGTGGTTTAACGCGGGCTTTTCTCTACAAAAAAAATACATACTAATTCAAAACTGTGAATACAAATTAGCATCACCGAAATCGAAATCAAATTTATAGAAAACTAGAATAAAATGTAGAAAATCTAAAATGGAAATTAGAATAACTAAAATTAAATTAGAATAACTAAGATAAAATGTATAATAGTTAAAACAAGAATTTTGAATAACAAAAATAAAATATTGAAGAGCTCAAATAAAATTAGAATTGCTCAAATAAATATTACAATAGCTGAAATAAAATAACATTTTGAAAACAAATAATAGCTAAAACAAAAAAAATGTACAAAAAAAATACAAGAAATAATTAAACTGAGTTAAAATAAACATTAGAATAATAAAATAAAATTAGAATCACTTTAAAAAAAATAGAATAACTAAAATAAAAATTTGAATTGCTAAAATAAAAATTAGAATAACGATTAAATAAAATCGCAATAATAAAAACAATATAAATAAAAGAACAGAAAACAATATTACAATGGCTGAAATAAAAAATACAATGACTAGAAAAAGTAATAACAATAATAGTTAAATCTGCAGACGACATTTTCTTGCACTAATCGTTCAAAACTTATCATCCATTTTATTCTCCAGAAATGGTTATACACTTATTATTGATTTTTCTTACTTTACTGAAAACAAAAAAAAAAATGTTTCGGGGGTTGTCTTTGATGTAAAGTAACTCCAGTTTTATGACTTGTGGGGGAAAACGTGTGCTCCATGTGGGGTCCCTTAGTGTAGAACGTGAATAGCTTCTTCTTTTGTAAGTTCTTTGTTTTTTTATATGAAAAATGTGATAAAAACACTAGAAGACAGGAGGGCAAAGAGTAAAGTAGTAATAATACATAAGACATTTAAAAACACTCTAACTAAGAAATGCAATACAAAAACAATCTGTTGCATTGCTCAGAGAAACATAAAGGACACAAAGAACACTTTCCTTATCCCTTTTGCGATAACGATTGCATAAGAGTACTCTTTCTTGCCAAGTGGCATCCGCCTTAACGTTACCCTAGCTAATGTCGGAGCTAGGTACACTCAGGGACACCCTTGAGTCCCTGGGGGGGGGGGGGGAATCATAGCGTTCACCACGATTGGAACCCAGGGCGTTTTAGTACGCCAGCCAAACGCGCTGCCCGACAACCGCCCCCCCCCCAGATAGATAGATAGTTAGATAGATAGATAGATAGATAGATAGATAGTTTTTAGATATAAAGATGGATGAAAGTATAGAAATACAAAGACAAAAGGTTGACAGAAGGACAATCTCACTGGTAGGCAGATACAGAAAAAGGTAGATAGAATAGATAGAATAGATAGAATAGATAGAATAGATAGAATAGATAGAATAGATAGAATAGATAGAATAGATAGAATAGATAGAATAGATAGAATAGATAGAATAGATAGAATAGATAGAATAGATAGAATAGATAGAATAGATAGAATAGATAGAATATATTATAAATTAACAGATACATAAATAGAAGCATAATATGTATATATGGATTATGCATTGATAAATGATTATACACTTCTGTGACATGCAGACTCAAATACTGAGCTGTTGCTTCAAAGGTCTCCGTTGAAAATCATCCAACAATCACAAATATCGACAATGATATTGATATTATTACACATGTGAAAACATGGCCAAACAATCTCTGTAATTCATTCTCGACAGATGCCAAATAACATCAAATCAAACAGATGAAATGAATGGATTTTGTCACGCTTTAAAAAAAATGCCCCCCGAAAAATTGATTATAGAAATAATACAGTTAAAGACAGCACCTATCTTTCTATGTGCTTATTGGCTTTAGGTATTTCTTTTTCAACTCACGCATTGATAAAATGTTGTTACGAGTAGATTTATTTCCATATTATATTGGTTCTGTTATTATTAACTAAAGTTAAAATGAAATAATCTTAAACCCGAAATGTTTCCGTGTTAGGAATAAAACATGTATATGTCTAGACACTACGTCATAGCAATAAAATACGTCATATGCACGAGGGTTGAATACCGTTTAGTTTAGTTCTAGTTTGGGCGCTAATGTGTGAGGACTGTTTTTGACCACTTTCTTAAAGATATGATTACGGTTTAGTTCGTTATAGAAGAATCTCAACTGATTAAGTTTCATTATAATACTGGTACATGTATTCTGTGGTATTGTTATATTTTATCATCTCAACTTGTTGGAATAAAATTGTGTTCAATTTCAAACAGGATTGTGGATTTCCTATATATTAAGGTACAGTTTATCTAAATCATTTCATACAAAAGATTCATAACAAACGAGTAAAATAAACATCAAATCTAATTGAATAACATCAATACAAGTTCTTATACAACCTTGTGAGATCCAAGATGGATATGAATCAAAAGAATATAAATATATAATAATACATTACTAAAAATATCATCTAACGTCAGTAGCTGATGTCGCACGTGACAAAAGATTGGGGGCTCAAGTCCTGGATCTAAAGTTTGTATGTATAAGAAATTGAGAATATACAACTGTTATAGTGAAAACGATTTACAACAAATATTTATTCAAATTCTGTCTACGTGGGAGGCACTGTCTGTGTTCGGACATACTGTTTTCAGCTTTGTACACAACCATCCTTAAAATTTATCTTCTACAAATTAACAGTGGTGTAAAATATTTCAAAGGACTTTATAAAAGGTAAAGTTGAAATTTTTTATCTTCTATTTATGTCATTAATATAAAACATGGCGGAAGCTAATCTTACGTTGGAGCAATTGAATATTTTTGCTATCACGTCAGAACAGTTAACTAGCATGTCACTAACCCAGTTAAAAGAGATGGCAAACTCTCTGCGAATAGACATTACTGAAGTTACACCAGTTAGGAGTAAATTGATTCAAGATAGTAAGGACTGTTTGAAAAGACATGGTAGAATGCTTGAAGAAAATACTATGAATAATGAAGAATCAGTGGTTCTCAATGTATCAGAAACCCTGAAAACAGACATAAATAACCATGAATTTAAAATGAATGGAAATGAACTAAGTGCAGACATGAAATTCCAGTTAGAAATGAAGAAGTTAGAAATTCAAGTACAATTAGAGGGTAAAAGAATAGAAGTACAATTGAAAGAGAAAGAATTGGAAAAAGAAAGAATCGCTAGTAATGAAAGGATTGAATTGGCAAAGTCTCGTTCGTCAACTCATACGATTCAAGAAACAAATAATGTAGAACTATATAAGTTTAAAAAGCATGTCCCAAGCATGGAGAACATAGAGATTGATGAGTTCTTTATGGTCTTTGAAAGAAACTCGATCGATTATAAATTTCCTGAAGATAAGAAAGCAGTACTTTTACGTTCAGCTCTAACAAAAGGCAAGGCTCTAGATGTTGTATTGAATTTGACTCCAGAGGAATGCAATGATTATGAACTAATAAAGAGCAGAGTACTATTGAGTTATGTTCTAACTCCAGAAAAGTATCGAAAGTTATATCGTGAGTACAAGAAGGAACCAGAAGTTTCACATGTTGACTTCCTGAGATTAGAGAAAAAGTATCTTGACCGATGGTTACGTTCTAAGAATGTGAATAAAGATTATGAAAAACTATATAATCTCATACTGATGGAGGATTTTACTGAGAAGATTCGCACTGATATAAAAGTTCATTTGGCTGATCGTGGTATTGAAATAGCAGAACAAGCAGCAGTTAAAGCCGATGAATACGTCATTATTCACCCGCATAGCCATTATTTTCAAAATGACAGAACAAGTTTGAGGACTCAAAACAGTAATACAGAGAGGAAGTTAAGATCGACAGAGGATAAAAGTAAACAAAAAGCCGATAAACAAGAGAATTCAAGTTTTGTACAAAAGAGAATTACCTGTACATTCTGTAAGAAAGATGGACATATAAAAGAGAATTGTTGGAGTCTACATAAAGAGAAAAGACCCATTAAAAACAAGAACAACGTGGTTTTATCACACATCGCCGTACAAACTGAAACTCAAATAAACAAAACTGCCCACAAAAGAATTAAAGCTGATAAAAAGACATTTGATGTTAGTCATGAGGAGATGGCGAAACACGCATGTCCAAGTTGCTCAAAGTCGGAAAAAGTCTTTGAAATGAAGACCGAGGCTATTGAACATTCTAGTTTCAACTCCAAAGGGAGTGTGACAGATGAACAATCAGTAAATAAAACGTTTACTTATGGAGGCAGTAGTGTAGCAAGAAACTCAGTAGGCAGAGAACTACCCGAGTGCATGCTATCGGATGTTAGCGAGGGCTATGTGTCACCTATAGATAATCAAGCTAGAGAACGGAAGATTAAGATTCTACGTGACTCCGGTGCTGATATATCTCTACTGTTGAAGAATACTGTACCAACGTCGAAATTGACTCATACAGGCCAGTATGCCTTGATCAGTACTATGGCTGGAACACTTACGGCACCGTTACATCGTATACAGTTGAAGAGTAATTACTTCACTGGATCTGTTATTGTTGGGATAGTGAAGAAATTTCCCTACAGAGGCATTTCATTACTTTTAGGAAGTGACATTGCCAAGAATCAGGTACATCCTGTACTTAAAGAAACCAAAGACTCTGTTCAGTGTAAGAATACTGAAAATTCAGTATGTGTTATCACCAGAGATATGGAGAAACAGCAGATGACTAATGAATCGACAAAGAAACCAGAACCAACACCAGAGATTGACTTGCAAGCAACCTTCATGGCGGATGTTCTAGGTGGTCACTCAAGTCATACTGATCAAAATAATTTGTCGCCTAGACAACTACTCATTCTTGCTCAAGGCAAAGATCCAGAGATCGGGAAGCTAAAAGAGGAAGCAAAGAATGAAGGAGAATTAGAAACAATGGCCGCAGGTTATTACCTGAGGGACGAGTTGTTGATGAGGAAATGGAGAGGGAAAGAAAACGACGATGAAACATGCAGCGAAGTACATCAAATCGTGGTACCCAATGTATACCGCAAGGACATACTACATATGGCCCATAATTCACCGTATGCTGGTCACCTAGGGATACAGAAAACCTTCGACAGGATTCTTCCATATTTCTTCTGGCCTGGCCTACGTCGTGACGTCACATCGTTTTGCAGATCATGTCATGTCTGCCAGATGGTCGGCAAACCGAATCAGACCATTCCGGTATCTCCTCTACGACCCATACCAGCATTCTCAGAACCCTTCAGTCACATCATTATAGACTGCGTCGGTCCGTTGCCTAAAACTAAGGCTGGCCACCAGTATCTGTTCACTATAATGTGTTCGGCAACGAGATTTCCAGAGGCTATTCCTCTACGTAGCATCAATGCCGACAAAATCTCTGATGCACTTATCGGATTCTTCACCCGATATGGTCTTCCGAATACCGTGCAGTCAGATCAAGGTTCAAATTTCACATCGAAGTTATTTCGCCAAGTCTTAGAACGGCTGGGTATTCGTCATGCAGTATCGAGTGCATATCATCCACAGAGTCAGGGCGCACTGGAACGATACCACCAAACATTGAAAAATATGCTCCGTACTTTCTGTTTCGAGCATAACGACGACTGGGATCGTGGTATTCCCTTCGCACTCTTCGCAACCAGAGAGGCTGTACAAGAATCTCTTGGTTTCAGTCCCTTTGAACTGGTATTCGGACACACAGTTCGTGGACCACTAAAGCTGTTACAAGAGACATGGTTGTCATCCACTGAAGACACTGGTCTACTGACATACGTGGAAAATTTTAAAAATAGACTGTATAATGCATTAAAAGTTGTCAGATCTAATCTTTTGCAGGCACAAGACAAGATGAAGGTCTATTATGACGTCAACGCAAGAACCCGTATCTTCCAACCTGGTGATAAAGTTCTCATGCTAACGCCACTGTCTGGTCAACCCCTGAGTGCCAAGTTTACAGGACCCTACGAGGTTATGGCTAAGCTTAGTGAGGTTAACTATCTTGTAAAGACCCCTGATAGACGGAAATCGCAACGAGTGTGCCATATTAATATGTTGAAACCATACATTACCAGAGAAGAACAAAAAGTTGTTGCCTCGGTAAACACTGTTATTAAAGTCGGGAATAATTCACCCGAAATTGAGCGTGAAGTGGCAGAAAGCAAACTGCAAAATACAAAGGCTCTAAAAAACCTAAATGAAAAATTGGCACATTTACCTGATTGCGAACAATCCGCTATCAAAGGTCTAATTAATGAAAATATCCATTTATTTGGAGATGTACCTAGTAGAACTAGTGTAGTTAAGCATGATGTTATTTTAAATGAAAATACTAAAGCTATTAAACAACATCCATACAGGTCAAATCCTATCCAGTTAGAATGCATCCGTAAAGAGGTTCGCTACATGCTCGACAATGACATTATTACACCTAGTAGTAGTGACTGGTCTTCCCCTTGCGTATTGGTACCTAAAGCCGATGGATCCATGAGGTTTTGTGTGGACTACCGTAAGGTAAACAAAGTGACAAAAACTGATTCCTATCCAATACCGAGAATTGACGATCTAATAGATCAAGTGAGTAATGCTAAGTTTGTGACGAAAATTGACCTATTGACGGCGTATTTTCAGATTCCACTGACGGAGAGGGCTCAGGAGATATCATCGTTTGTAACCCCTGACGGACTGTACAAATTTAAGGTCATGCCCTTTGGTATGGTTAATGCACCCTCTACTTTTCAACGGTTAATAAATACCATTACTCAGGACATTCCTAAATGTCATGCATACCTCGATGATATTGTTGTCTTTAGTGACGATTTTAAATCTCATTTGGATCAACTACATTTGTTATTTACGAAATTGACTCATGCTAATCTCACCATTAACTTGACTAAGAGTCAGTTCTGCCATGCAACCATCGAGTATCTAGGTCACATAGTGGGAAATGGTTTGGTAAAACCATTAAATGCAAAGGTTAAGGCTGTTCGTGAGTTCCCTGTTCCTGAAACCTGTAAACAACTCCGTAGTTTTCTCGGGATGGCGGGGTACTACCGTCGGTTCTGTCAAAATTTCTCAACCATTGCATGTCCATTAACAAATCTATTAAAGAAGAATTGCACTTTCAAATGGTCTAATGAATGCCACCAGGCCTTTGAGAAATTAAAAGATGTTCTTTCTGAGGCACCTGTATTAGTAACACCCAATTACAGTAAACCCTTTAAAATTACCGTTGACGCGTGTGATACAGGGATGGGAGCGGTCATTTCTCAGAAGGGTGATGATTCATTGGAACACCCGATTAGTTTTTACTCTCAAAAATTTGATAAGCATCAAAGAAACTATAGTGTGATAGAAAAGGAATTTTTAGGATTAATCCTGGCATTGAAACATTTTGATTTTTATATCAATGGTTCTCCATATCCAATTGATATTTTAACTGATCATAACCCTTTAGTTTTCCTTTCCAGGGTTAAACAGAACCAAAGAATTATTCGCTGGAGCTTATTCCTCCAAGCATATAATTTAAATGTGTTATATTTACCAGGTAAACAAAATGTGGTCGCTGAGACGTTGTCGCGCATGTAACTGGTAAACCAGAAGATGAAAGTCAGTTTCTCATTAAATGTTTTCTTTTATGTCATTCATTGTATTGATTAACATATATATTATTGTAAATATGACAATAAATAAACTATGTTTTGAAATATTACAATATGAAACATTACAGAACAAAACTTCAAATTCTACTAGAAACAATCATACGTTGTAAGGTAAAAGGTAACTATTGCATACATCAATTGCACACACACCGGTATTTAACTTGAATACATCCACACTTGTGTTTGTTCAATTGATTATTGATGTGTTTTGCAAATTGTTTGTTTTCTATGTCGTCATGTTAAAATTTAGATGTCTTATTTTATGCTATGTAAAAGCTAAATCAGCTGAGATTATAACATTTTTTAAAATATTCTTGATGTCATAATTGAGACATCATAATAATAATATAATAACTGAAAATCATTAGTTAATGATACAGTGATCGGTTATAAATAAATTAAATTTTCTAAAGAATTATCTATCAATTATTAATCGGTTCCACTTATTTGGGTAATTCATATCAATTCTGTGGGAATTGGTTATTGGTGGTAATAGTTTTATGGTCAACGTTGTACACACAATAATCATAATTGTAAATATTAATTTATAAATAAATGTTTAATTAATAATCATTGATAGAATAATGTGATAAGGGATTCCATAATAGCGACTTTGTTATTAAGGGAATATGTAATATATGGTTCATTTTAATCTTAAAAAGATTGTCCAATAGTCAATTAAATCTTACGAATAGTTTGGGAATTCGGTTCATTTTATGGGTACTCTACAAAGAATTCTATACTTAACGCTGTTTGTAATTCCTTTGTGTCTTAAGGGGGGGCGAGTGTTACGAGTAGATTTATTTCCATATTATATTGGTTCTGTTATTATTAACTAAAGTTAAAATGAAATAATCTTAAACCCGAAATGTTTCCGTGTTAGGAATAAAACATGTATATGTCTAGACACTACGTCATAGCAATAAAATACGTCATATGCACGAGGGTTGAATACCGTTTAGTTTAGTTCTAGTTTGGGCGCTAATGTGTGAGGACTGTTTTTGACCACTTTCTTAAAGATATGATTACGGTTTAGTTCGTTATAGAAGAATCTCAACTGATTAAGTTTCATTATAATACTGGTACATGTATTCTGTGGTATTGTTATATTTTATCATCTCAACTTGTTGGAATAAAATTGTGTTCAATTTCAAACAGAATTGTGGATTTCCTATATATTAAGGTACAGTTTATCTAAATCATTTCATACAAAAGATTCATAACAAACGAGTAAAATAAACATCAAATCTAATTGAATAACATCAATACAAGTTCTTATACAACCTTGTGAGATCCAAGATGGATATGAATCAAAAGAATATAAATATATAATAATACATTACTAAAAATATCATCTAACGTCAGTAGCTGATGTCGCACGTGACAATGTACATATATATATATATATTTATATATAATATATATTTATATATAGTTTTAGTGTAAAACAGAAAATAACATGCTCCATTCAGTTTCAAAGACAGGACAGATCAAAGACTATAATAAGTTGGACCGCTTGCTTAAATGTTTCTGCTATTTGATGACTCGAATGACTTCTTTTCGGAATTCCCGATTCCCTTTTGCACTGTACACTTCCGTTTTATTGAAGACAGCACCTATCTTTCTATGTGCTTATTGGCTTTAGGTATTTCTTTTTCAACTCACGCATTGATAAAATGTACATATATATATATATATATATAATATATATTTATATATAGTTTTAGTGTAAAACAGAAAATAACATGCTCCATTCAGTTTCAAAGACAGGACAGATCAAAGACTATAATAAGTTGGACCGCTTGCTTAAATGTTTCTGCTATTTGATGACTCGAATGACTTCTTTTCGGAATTCCCGATTCCCTTTTGCACTGTACACTTCCGTTTTATTGAATCGCTATGATTTTCTCAATGACAAATTAAAATTAAAATCAAAAGTTGTATTTAGCGGAAACAACATTTAGGCAAACGTATGCGCGTAGAAATCATTTATTATTGGATGCGCACGGAAAAAAGAACATATAAGCATTAAAAATAGAGCAAGCGGTCCATCTTATTACAGTCTTTGGACAGTTAATAGAGAGGCGTGTTTACTTTGCGAATTTTTAAAAAGTTTTAGTGAGATATATCTGGAAGAAGTAGGCTAGACAAAGCCAGATTAGACTTTAAGAATAACTAAATAAACAAAATTCTAATTTATTTAATGGGTTGTGTGTCGGTATGAGAAGATTTTCAGTTAAAGTGTACACTTATAATTTAAAGTGTACATTGTGAAAGACAAAAAACCCACATCTGTTTAGTGCTTTGTAAAACAGTTCACTGGAGGTATCTTACATATTACAGACGCTCCTTCTAAAAAGAAGATTATTTCATCCTATGTTCAACCGTGGTCCGAGTCTATCATGGTGGCTTAAAATAAGGACAACTTTCTCCTTGTTGAAGTCTGATCACTTTTAACTGGTAGTTTGGAATTGAGACTTTTTACCTTTTACTTCGTTTGGAACTTCCTTATTTGACCTTTTACCTTGATTTGAATTTCCTTCTTTGACCTTGTACCTCGTTTTGATTTTCCTTATTTGACCTTTTACCTCGATTTGAATTTCCTTATTTGACCTTTTACCTCGTTTTGAATTTCCTTATTTGACCTTTTACCTCGATTTGAATTCCCTTATTTGACCTTTTACCTCGAATGAATTTGCTGATTTCACCTTTTACCTCGTTTTAAATTAGCCTTAAAATCACAAAGTTCATGCTGTTGTATATGTGTGAATATATTAGTAAGAAAAACATTGAGAGCGCTAGGTTGATTCAAGCGAGGAAATAAAAGGCTAATTAGCAATGTTTTAAAAAAATAATAGTAACCCTCTGGATTCTGTCTACCTGGCCACACAATGTCTTCTTCTTCTTCTTCTCGGTACTATGAGCTCCATAATGTCTGTTGTCTAACAATATTTGGGACCTTGGCTTGGCCGAAATGGACATTCGTTTTTTTTTTCTTTTGTCCAACAGTTAAGAGTACAATACCTCCCGCCCCCCCCCCCCCCCTGCCTGGCCCAAACTCAACAACTAACCACAAATCTTCAATCAAAAAAATTTCTAAAAAGCATTGTGGAAATAGAGCGATGATCCTCCTAGTGTCTATAGAGAAACAAACAAAAAAAGGGGGGGGGGGGAATAAAACCGCTCGAACATAAAAGGGGGATAATGCATTACAATAAACTGATTAGATGATATTAAATTATCTCCCCGTCGTATAAAAAAATTTTTTTTGGTTATTTTTTATTGTAATGAAATTATATTCCTTGTTTTCGAAATAAAATTTAAACCAGAGTTATATAAACCAACCAATGCAATAATACAAGCAAAAAGAATGTTATACAATAAAACTCGCCCATCTAGTGAAAAAAACAACATTTCCTCTAATGTTAATACGTCTAAATGTTTTAATAGAATTTTGTTATCTAGATAATCTCTTTATCTATGATATAACTATTTTATAGGGAAATTCTTCCCCGCCTCCTAAACACCCGCCCCTCCATCTTTTTCCTACTTCTCTCTCTCTCTTTCCTTCTTTCTTTCTCTCTATCTTTCTTTCCTCTCTCTCTTTTTCTCTCCATCTTTCTCTCTCTCTCTTATTCTCTCATTCTCTCTCTTTCTCTCTCTCTCTTATTCTCTTTCTCTCTTATTTGTCTCTTTTTCTTTCTCTTTAAATTTTTCTCTCTCTTTCTATATGATATGTTTTTCTCTCTCTCCCTCTCTCTCTCTCTCTCTCTCTCTCTCTCCCTGGCTTGTGGTTTTATTAAGTATTTATATTTCAAGGATGATAGAAGGTCTGCGAAAATATTTATACAAGACGTATCAAGTTGTTTTTGATGTCTCTGTCAATTACAAGATGTCTCAAATTGTTTTTGATGGCTCTGTCTATTCAAACTGACAGACAAAACCAAAACCCATATAAACAACAATAACAACAACAACAATAACAACAATAACAATTACAACAATAACAACAATAATAAAAAATCCCGATAAATATAACCGATATAGTATTGCACTTTAAGAAATATGGCGCTTGATATATTGTGTTTCCATAGAAAGACAAAAACACTTTCCTTATTTCTTATGCGAGAACAAATGCATATAAGTACTTTTTCTTCCCGAGTGGCATTCGGGCATGGAATGGGTTGCCTGAACAAACCAGGAAACCAGTAGCTTAACATCATTTAAAACATTAATAAAGATGCAAGACTAGACTCGGACCACGGATGATCGTAGGACGCAATAATCCTCTTATAGAAGGATCGTCTGTAATATATAAGATAAGTACATAAGGTAAATGAGTAGAAAGAGAAAAACAAAATGGTCACTGTGAACGAGCTGCAGCGCGTTCGGCTTGCGTATCGAAGGTCTTGAGTTTGAAACCTATCAAAGGCTAGGATTTGTTACCGGTTCTGGTGGGTATTTCTGCGTCTACTCAGCTCTGAAGAGTACCGGAATTGAGTCAGGCCACACAATCCCTTGCTATACCGTGGCCACAGAATCTGGTGAACGCTGCTTCTCGGGCGATACGATCCATCTTGGTTTTGATGCTGTACCTTTTAATGTTTCGTTATTCCACAAAAAAAAATAGGCTTCCCCCCAAAAATTTAGAGTTGACAATCGATTGTATTATGATTAACGGGTGAACGTCCAAATTATACAATGGTAAACTAAACATTATCTATACAGGGGCGTTCTACTTGCATTCAATGTCTTCTCCACCATATCCGTTCCGGGACTCGCCCAAAAAAACCATTCAGGCCCTCACCTTCCTTCTCACGTTATGATTGCGATCACGTAAGGGTGTGGCTCTGCGTTTGGGATCGTTAAGTTTTCATGAAGTCATCTGAAACGGTGGTTTTGGCTTCTTTTTTTTTTGTTTGTTGTTGTTGCAGGAGATGCCACTTAATGGTGGCTTCGAACAGTGGAGTGTGGTAGGGGGGGGAAGGAGGAGTGCAGTGGGGGGGGGGGAGGATGCAAGGTTGCACGGTCATGAGAAGTGAGTGTTTTTTTCACGAGATAAGACAAAAAGTTTACAGACAGGTCAACCACTGCACTTGTGAATATATAATATAATAGACATAACACAACAACGGAAAAAAAACGCATACACATATAAGATTTCAGCACAGGCGAACGCACACACAAATAAACCAACGATGATACTCACACACATACACACCTGCACATATTGTACGAAGGCAACACACACACATAAACACAAACTCACACCTGCCTGAACACACACACACACACATGTCACACACATACACTCATTGTACAAACGCAACACACACATAATATACACACACTCACACCTGCATTAACAAACACTCACACACACATACACAGACTCACACTTGCCTGAACACACACATATACAAAAATACACATGTTGTACGAACGCAACACACACATTTACACAAACTCACACCTGCATTAACAAACACACACACACACACACACACACACACACACACACCGGTGTCTAACGATCCCTGCTCAACATACTCTCACGGAATATCGTAGTATCGATTCTCTTCAGATCGATTTTAAAATATAAAACTAGAAATCGAATCAGTGATCTGCGGCTGGAACTTGTTTTAACAATGCTACACTCTGATTCATTATTTGTTTTGTTTTTATTTTTGTGAGGGGGGGGGGTTGGACCAGAGGCGTAGCTCAGGATTTCAAATTGGCCAGGTGTATGTGTGTGTGGGGGGGAGGGGGGGACTGACATATAGTGAAAGAAAGGGCATGGTGTCGGAGTATCTATTGCAGGCCCCACGAGAGGAGGGGGGGTACAGCCGGTACGCCGTACCGGGGCCCATAAGAGTTTAGGGGGCCCATGAATATTACAATTTAAAATTAAATAAAATTGGCAATTACGCAAATATTTTTTAATTGTTGCAACAAAGCTAAGAGGAGATGCCCCAAAACCTCCTACAATCTCACGTGGCGTTGGGGGCCCTTCATTTTGGTATTTTTGATTGTGTACTTGAACATTTTGTTAAATTTGCAAAGAAACCTCAAGTTGTAATATAGGTATAGGGCCTATTTATTTTCGATAGCATTTAGGATCTCTTTTTTATTTTGTTTTCTCCAGAGACACTTACAAATATAGATATATGAGCCCTACATGCTTACAGTCCTCCCTGTTAGCTTAGCAGCCTAGGCCAGGGGTCGACAACCTAAGGCACACGTGCACACATGGCACGCAGAGCGATTTTAGATGGCACGCGAGAGACCTCCAAAAGGTGCTTCTTGTTGATTTTTTTCAATAATTGAATGAGGAGGCACTAACTGTTGAAGCCGATGTTTCTATCTTATACATTACAGACGCTCCTTCTATAAAGAAGATTATTGCGTCCTACGCGACACATTTCAGTGAGTTGAACTTGCTTTTACAAGGACGTGGCCAAACAAGTTGACTGTTCGACCACCGGAATGGATTTGCATTGAAACTGGACAAATCTTGCACGTTAATTCAATTTCAAAACACTTAACTACTTGTAATTTCCTAATTTATGCCATATATTAAATAGATAGAGAGGAGTTTTATAAACAAAGACAAGACTTTCAAATTTATGGACTCTTGTTTTCACACCACATAAATTCTGACTTGATTTATCCATATACAACCATTTTAGATGTGGATCTTTTTTTTTAAGTGGAGGGATATTGACCATTTAAAATGCAGCAAGTTGAATTTTAAACACAAAAATGCCAGATTTTTATAAAGAAATAATAATTAAAAAGTAATATTAGTTTTAACTTTAAAAGAAGGGAGATAATTAACCCGTTTTGTATTTGTTTTTTGCTCTAATATATCCAATATTTTTCATATCTTTCTTTTATAAAAACATTAATGGCTCTTACAATTATAATTTTAAAATTTATCAAATTGTGTAAGTTAGTTGAAAAGTATATAAATATTATATGACTATAGAATTCATAATAATATGTGTACATTTTAAAACATTACATTAACTACCAAGTTTGTATGATTACAATGTCTCTACACCGCTCGACGATAGTCATACGGATAGGGATATTGCGCAATAATATTTTAAGAGAATATCTCAGTAAAACTGAGATCGAAATACAATTAATGTATAGCAGGTGCCAGATCCATTTCTCAAATCACGATAACTAAATGATAATTTTAGGCGATAATTAACTATCAAAATGTGAAAGTTTAGTAATAAAATTCTGTATTTGGTGTAAATGCAAATAAATTAATAAGGATGATAACCAGGAACTCGTTTGTTTTAATAGTTAAATATTAAACGCTCTAAAGATTTTCTCTATACACCTCGTTTTAGGCCTCTATCTTGCTACGGCGCTAAATAAATATTATTATTTAAAAAAAATATATATCATAGAACAGGTTGACTTTCGGGCTATTGGCAGTTGGCACGCTGAATGATTTAAAAATCCTAGTTTAGCACACTATTAGCAAAAGGCTGCATATCGGTACTAGTATGGCAGTTAAACTAGTTAGTCGATCCTTTCACACTTTAATGATTTCCTGTGCGGTAGCCAAGAGGGGAGATTGAAGGTATCATCATTTTAGACAAATATATTGAAAATTTAAAACACATTTTTTTTGGTCATTTAACAAAATGAAATGTATTTTGGGAAGAGTTTGTAAAAAACAAACTATGTGTCAACTGTATTGCCACAGCAGATCTAACCTTACATTAGACTACACAGCATACATTACTGGCGAATATTTATAACTGACAAGAAAAACACCTATAGTTAAATCACTAAACCTAGAAACACTAGTCACTATAAGACATAAATTATCAATCAACAGTGAGAGTCACTTTTCCCATTTTACACATCTTTGTAATATTATTTGCAAGATCAATAGGCCTTCTGAAGCGCAGGAACAATTACAATAATTTAAACTAAGAACTATGTACTTGATTAAAGTATTTTCGTAACAGACCTGTAAGGCTTTGATTGAAATGATTACACTCTAATGACAGTTAGTCTTATGACAATTTCACAAAATGGTCCACAGACCTTGTAAAAAGATCCCTGATTTTTTCAAACGTATGCCTATGTAATACAAATAAATCATCTAGAAATGACTAGTGTTAAAAAAAAGTGGGGGGGGGGGGGAAGAGGGGCCCAGAAAAGAACTCGTACTGGCATCTTTTTTTTCTCTCGAGGGCCCTGATCTATTGTACAATAATGCTCTTGTCTAACTTCCCTTTCTGTCGCTATGCCTTCTATGCCGGAAGTTGATTGAAGAAGAGAACAAGGAAAGCTTTATATCTACATGATTTTGGTTTATTAGTTACTTTTTTTTTATAGATTGTGTATTGGTGTTTGTTTTATTTTTCTTCTTGATAGTATTATTGTTAGTTTAATGTTATTAATAAGAAGTAAAGTCAACACATACATTTTCATACTATAACCTTCACAGCAACAATTCTTATGCATGTTCCAGGGCCAGGCAGACCGTAAACAATTAACAAAAACAGAAACTAATTACCAAAAGAAGCTTTCTCAATACAGTTTTTATTATAATATTTCTCTTTTTTTCCTCTCTTAACAAAACACATTGTAGTCATTCGTTTGTCCGTCATTTTGACGGGCATAACTTCTAGTATCTACATAATTTTTGTGTCACCTCTAAATACAACTGAGAATAAAGAATATATCTTCACGCATTGAAATCATGTTTCAAATATTTATTAGTGTATGTGTTTTTTCTCTTCCCAGATTGAGCGTGGAATCGACTCCATCACGGACACCCGAAAAAACAATAAAAAAAATCTACATTCGATCAGCGAATAATAATGGTAATCGAACTGGATTAATCGAATTGAAGTAATCGAATTGTGTGTCCTGAACGACCACGTGATTTTTTTTTTTTTAAGAAAGAAATTTATTGACAGAGTCAAAAACACAAGGAAAAGTATAACGAAGAAAAAACAACAACTTTTAATCAACCCGATACATTGGGAATCGAAGTCTATGTTACGTCAAGCAATGAGCCCTGCTGATGTAAGAACTGCAATCCAGCTGTTGTAAGATTTGTACCCAGCTCATTCAAAAACTGTACCTAGTTGATGTGAGATTTGTGCCCCGCTGATTTCAGAACTGTACCCAGCTGGTGTGAGAACTGTACACAGCTGATTCGAGAATTGTATCCGGCGTATGTGAGAACTTTTCACGGGTGATGTTCTCCTTCGAATTCTAAGGTAAGACATTTATTCTATTCTTTGTTGGATTTACTTTTAATTGATTGGCGTAAGGACCTAGTGGTAACGCGCTTGGAGTGGCATACATACAGCCATTTATACAGACATACAGTCATATATACATGCATACATATAGGCATACATACAGGCATACATAAAGACATACAGACAAATATACAGGCAGACCCGAGACTCGTATCTAGCGGTCCGCTTTCAGGACTTTTTAGCATTTTCTTTTCCATTGGCCAAAAAGCTTCAGAATTCCAAATAGCCTAGCCTAGAGGACCCACGCTATTAGTATACGAAAACGTAAGATCAAACTGGAATTCGAGAGAGCTCGGTAAATTCGGATAAGCTCAAAGTCAGCTCTCGGACATAGCTCTCAGATCTAAGATAGAAGCGTCACCCGAAGTTCACTCAAACAGCTTCTGGCTGGGAGAATTGGGGGTGGGAGAGTGGGGGGGGGGGCAATCTTTTCAGTTCTGTCACGCATGCGCCGTGAAAATGTCCGCTTTCGTTTTGTATATATCTTGTTATTTTTGTGTGTCGCAGCCATGAATCAACTTCGTTTTAAACATTTGCTCAGTAATTGAAATGTAAAGTATCCAATCCGTTTTTTAGACGTACGGGCGGTAGGTCCCCCATTTAAGGTCATTGTTGTTATTAGTTTCTCACTACGGGGAGGGGGGGTGTTGATAAATTAATTGATTAATTGCGTTAGTTGTTTGTTGTTGTTTTTTTAATTTATTGATTGGTTAATTGGAGTAACACAACTACAAAAAAGATAGATTGATTGATTAGACACTCAATGCCTGGTTGAGTACAGAGATGAAAGAAAATGGCTTTCTAGACACAGTAATAAATGAAATGAGTATAACTAAGCAGAAAAAAATATATAAAAATACGTTGAGAATTAGGGCAGATAAGTATTAAGAAATTCTCTCTTAGATTGGCTAGATTAGATAGATTGGATAGATTGGACAGATTGGACAGAATGGACAGATTGGACGGATTGCACTGATTGGACAGATTGGACAGATTGGACAGATTGAATTAGTTGGATCGATCGGATCGATTGGATAGATTGAATAGATTGGATAGATTCGATAGATTCAATAGATTCGATAGAGTAGATAGATTAGATAGAGTAGATAGATTAGGTACATTAGATAGATTAGATAGTATAGATAGAATATATAGATTAAATAGATTAGATAGATTAAATAGATTAGATAGATTAGATAGATTAGATAGATTAGATAGATTAGATAGATTAGATAGATTAGATAGATTAGATAGATTAGATAGATTAGATAGATTAGATAGATTAGATAGATTAGATAGATTAGATAGATTAGATAGATTAGATAGATTAGATAGATTAGATAGATTAGATAGATTAGATAGATTAGATAGATTAGATAGATTAGATAGATTAGATAGATTAGATAGATTAGATAGATTAGATAGATTAGATAGATTAGATAGATTAAATAGATTAGATAGATTAGATAGATTAGATAGATTAGATAGATTAGATAGATTAGATAGATTAGATAGATTAGATAGATTAGATAGATTAGATAGATTAGATAGATTAGATAGATTAGATAGATTAGATAGATTAGATAGATTAGATAGATTAGATAGATTAGATAGATTAGATAGATTAGATAGATTAGATAGATTAGATAGATTAGATAGATTAGATAGATTAGATAGATTAGATAGATTAGATAGATTAGATAGATTAGATAGATTAGATAGATTAGATAGATTAGATAGATTAGATAGATTAGATAGATTAGATAGATTAGATAGATTAGATAGATTAGATAGATTAGATAGATTAGATAGATTAGATAGATTAGATAGATTAGATAGATTAGATAGATTAGATAGATTAGATAGATTAGATAGATTAGATAGATTAGATAGATTAGATAGATTAGATAGATTAGATAGATTAGATAGATTAGATAGATTAGATAGATTAGATAGATTAGATAGATTAGATAGATTAGATAGATTAGATAGATTAGATAGATTAGATAGATTAGATAGATTAGATAGATTAGATAGATTAGATAGATTAGATAGATTAGATAGATTAGATAGATTAGATAGATAAGATAGATTAGATAGATTAGATAGATTAGATAGATTAGATAGATTAGATAGATTAGATAGATTAGATAGATTAGATAGATTAGATAGATTAGATAGATTAGATAGATTAGATAGATTAGATAGATTAGATAGATTAGATAGATTAGATAGATTAGATAGATTAGATAGATTAGATAGATTAGATAGATTAGATAGATTAGAAAGATTAGATAGATTAGATAGATTAGATAGATTAGATAGATTAGATAGATTAGATAGATTAGATAGATTAGATAGATTAGATAGATTAGATAGATTAGATAGATTAGATAGATTAGATAGATTAGATAGATTAGATAGATTAGATAGATTAGATAGATTAGATAGATTAGATAGATTAGATAGATTAGATAGATTAGATAGATTAGATAGATTAGATAGATTAGATAGATTAGATAGATTAGATAGATTAGATAGATTAGATAGATTAGATAGATTAGATAGATTAGATAGATTAGATAGATTAGATAGATTAGATAGATTAGATTAGATAGATTAGATAGATTAGATAGATTAGATAGATTAGATAGATTAGATAGATTAGATAGATTAGATAGATTAGATAGATTAGATAGATTAGATAGATTAGATTGATTAGATTGATTAGATTGATTAGATTGATTAGATTGATTAGATTGATTAGATTGATTAGATTGATTAGATTGATTAGATTGATTAGATTGATTAGATTGATTAGATTGATTAGATTGATTAGATTGATTAGATTGATTAGATTGATTAGATTGATTAGATTGATTAGATTGATTAGATTGATTAGATTGATTAGATTGATTAGATAGATTAGATTGATTAGATAGATTAGATAGATTAGATAGATTAGATTAGAAAGATCAGATAGACCATATAGATCTAATAGATCAGATAGATCAGATAGATCAGATAGATCAGATAGATCAGATAGATCAGATAGATCAGATAGATCAGATAGATCAGATAGATCAGATAGATCAGATAGATCAGATAGATCAGATAGATCAGATAGATCAGATAGATCAGATAGATCAGATAGATCAGATAGATCAGATAGATCAGATAGATCAGATAGATCAGATAGATCAGATCAGATAGATCAGATAGATCAGATAGATCAGATAGATCAGATAGATCAGATAGATCAGATAGATCAGATAGATCAGATAGATCAGATAGATCAGATAGATCAGATAGATCAGATCGATCAGATCGATGAGACAGATTAGACAGATTAGATAGATTAGACAGGCTAGACAGGCTAAGACAGGTTAGATGCAAATTACAATAGCACCCCTATAGCACAACAGTTTGAGAATACAAGACTTTAGATCTATCCATTATCACATAGGTGAGAGAGAGGAGTTACAGCATGGACTGCACTTGATGAGATCAATGTTAGTCATTGATTGTACAAGAGCTCAATCCCTTCCATTGTTGACTTATGGTGAGCCTCATGTTTCTACCTTCACCATTCAGCTAGTCTCTCTCTTTCCAGTCTCTATCTCTCTGTGTCTCTTTCTCTGTCTGTCTCTCTCTCTCACTCTCTCTTTGCATAAAGACATTTAATCCACCGTTTAGATTGATTGATCTATAGAGTGACAGTTTAGTAGATTTATAGAATGGTAGATAGATTTATAGATTGGTAGATATATTTATAGATTGGTAGATAGATTTATAGATTGGAAGATATATTTATAGATTGGTAGATAGATTTATAGATTGGTAGATAGATTTATAGATTGGTAGATAGATTTATAGATTAGAAGATAGATTTATAGATAAGTAAATAGATTTATAGATTGGAAGATATATTTCTAGATAAGTAAATAGATTGATAAATTGAAATATAGATTTATAGATAAGTAAATAGATTTCTAGATTGGTAGATATATTTATAGATTGGAAGATATATGTATAGATTGGTAGATAGATTATAGATTAGAAGATAGATTTATAGATTGGTAGATAGATTGATAGGTCGATAGGTCAATATATGTGCATCGACTGTTCCATTGATTGATTGACTCGCGAATGTAAGTATGAATGATTGAGTGGGGTGATGTTATAGAAGAGTAGATGAATGAATGGAGAAACATATAAATATGCTTTTTCTTGCATAAGTAAAGTAACCCGTCGGTCCAATTTGATCCATAGGGACTGTGAAGCAGCGTTCACCAGTTTCTGGGGCCACAACGTACTAGGTGAATGTGTGGCCAGCACTACGCACAGCCGCCTTTTACTTTACCCCCAACTAAGGTCAGCGTAACCATCAGAGCTGGGTAGACTCAAGGATATATGATGTAGGAGAATTATACAGCTGAGCACACATCTAGGCCAGGGGCATCAGACGTGCTTAGATGTGCTTAGAGAAACTCCTTTAAGTAGCAGAATTTCTGTGCCCATTTGATATTATTTATTAGTAATAATCTTCGAACGTATAAACAAAACAGAATTCTAGACAGAAATTGCATAATTTTTAGGGTTGTTATTTCCCCTTTAATTACAAACCAACTCATGCATACATTATGTATTCTGTGAGTGTTGGATAATATTGACCTTTGCAATAAATATCTATTCCACTGTTATATATATATATATATATATATATATATATATATATACATATATACTAAAAGGGAGATAGATATATGTAGATAGATATAAAAATAAATAGAATAATAGATTCTTATAGAATAACGGACAGTCGAGATACGCACGGATGGATGATTAGATGTATGGGTAAAAATTTCAATCAAATGAATGAATAAATGGATAATTGAATAAAAGGATAAAAACGATGAGATAAAATTTCTTCATTGATCCAAACAAATGAAAATTTGACTTTATTACATAAATTCCGTCTTTTAGCATATTTTAAACAATATATATGAGCTTTTTGTACTCAGAACAGAAAAATACTTTTAAAAAATAGACATGCTCGCACACAATCATACTATTTATTGTACAAGTAAAAGTATCATTAGGAGCAGCTGTTGTATTTTCTGGCTAACTGACGATTCTGACATGAATGAATAGATATTTGATAGAATAAGCTGGTGAATGGCTGAATATATATATATATATATATATATATATATATATATATATATTCACGTCTGCAAACGTGACCTAAAGGCTATAGATGTAGAGGTCGGAAACTGGGAGAACCTTGCTCAGCACAGAAATAGTTGGAGAGGCACCTTACACACCGGTATAAATGCGGCAGAGGGCAAACTTCGCCTTATGGCGGAGGCTAAACGAGCAGCGAAGAAAAGTAGGCTGCCCCTAACAATCTCCAACGGTCCATTTTTCAAGTGCCAGAGATGCGACAGAGCCTGTCTCTCAAGAATAGGTCTACAGACACAGTCAATTTTGCAGGGCTGGCCAAATCACAGAAGCGCAAATCTAATCATCTTTGGAGACTATGGAGCCAATGTTATATATATATATATATTCCAACATCTCTTTGTTGACACAGATAAGTAGGCCTAAATTAGGTCCATCTACTTTATATCCAAAAAAAACAACAGACTAAAAACGAAAACACCACTTCCTATGACATATTTTTATTATTAAAACGTTCTCAATTTTGTATTCATTGTTTGTTTATGTGTCAAATATCAAACACGCAATGTAAACAGTTTGCATAATTAGAATATATTATCACCAGGCTGCGACTTTGAATAACACCAACAAATTTTACGAATAAAATTATTGTTATTGCCAGAACCCTTTATTAACTTCCTAAGAGATAAGAAAAAAAATGTCATTTCCATTGCTAAGCCTACATTTATAGACCTACCGTAATTTATTTTATAGTTGATCAAAAAGTTTTTATGTTGGCTTATTTTGATTTCCCTTTTTTTTCTCCGATTATTTCTCGTTTTAGAACAGATTTTCAAATGAAAATTCTATTTAAAAACAACAAGACTTTTTTTTTTGGTTTAAATATTTAACGGATTTTAATGGCTGTATATTTTACTGCTCAATATATAGGTCAGCATTTGACGATTGGCTACATTCGAAAACTACTTTGATAGAAAACACAATTGACCAATCGCAAGTTTTAATTTATACCGCGTGGGCGTAAGTCATCCAATCAAAGATGAGCACGTTGAATTATTTAGAGAATTTGAAAATTCATTTAAAAAAAATAAAGGTTAAAAACAAATTAATGTAAGGTTTCGCGCCAAAAAAATAAAATAAATTAAACTGTCAATAATTGGGTTACTATGTAATGTCAAGGCCATAATGAATAGCACCATGGGAAAAGCTTTTGTAAAAGACTATTGGGATGATGGGAATGACTGTGATTTCTATGTTTATTTTAACACATCGTCAAATTTTAAATAAAAAGAAATAAAGCCACGGCATAATTACGTTAGCTACCAACGCCGAGCAGATTTCCTCATCAATCAATATGTAAAGTTTGTTTTTCCTTAATTATTGTTTGTATTGATTTAGCCCAGCCACCCATCCCTACCAGAACCTCTACCCGAACCCCTCCCCCGCCAGGCCTTTCGTGTCACGAAGCTGTAATGCGCATGAGTGAGTTTTAAAAATACAGTCACCCCGCTCCCCCTTCCCCCCCCCCGCTCCCCCTCCCTATCTCCCCGCCTCCCGTATCCCACCTCTAAACACCCTGTTCTTGCTCTGCGTCATTTCATTGAAAAAGTATTTTTAAAAATAAATAAAATAATGCAGAGTAAAATCATAAAATATAATGTTTGAGATGAGCATCTTGACTGTTGCAAAGTTTGACTGTTGTTTTTTTTTTTAAAAATAATTTCGTAATCATCCTACTCATTCACATAGTTGAGTCTTTAAAATGTCAACTTTGCCGAGTCTTCGGAAAGAAAAATTATCACAGTTGACAACACAACCAAAGGTAAATTTCAAAATATAAAAATATAAAAAATCTGAAACACAATTTCAATGTCTTTTTGTTTTAAAGTTATAAATATCGTTTATGGTTTTAAAAAGGTAACAGTTCAATTGAAAGCATAATTATTTTTCATTGAATTATATGTTTAAAAAATAACCTTTATTTATTTTTTTTCATGCTTGTAACGTATTTTGATTCAATTTTTAAATTCGATTAAGTCGAGTTTTTCCTGTTTTTGGCATAGTTCAAAGAGATGAATCTGTTTAGGCAGTAAAGAATCAGAATTTACCAAACCAATATCTTAGGTATGGCTGCCTGAGATTCCTTAGACCTATGGAAGATTATCTGTCTTAGAATTATGGTAGATTATCTGTCTTAGACCTTTGGCAGATTATCTGTCTTAGACCTATGGAAGATTATCTGTCTTAGAATTATGGTAGATTATCTGTCTTAGACCTTTGGAAGATTATCTGTCTTAGACCTTTGGCAGATTATCTGTCTTAGACCTATGGAAGATTATCTGTCTTAGACCTTTGGAAGATTATCTGTCTTAGACCTATGGAAGATTATCTGTCTTAGACCTTTGGAAGATTATCTGTCTTAGACCTATGGAAGATTATCTGTCTTAGACCTTTGGAAGATTATCTGTCTTAGACCTTTGGCAGATTATCTGTCTTAGACCTTTGGCAGATTATCTGTCTTAGACCTATGGAAGATTATCTGTCTTAGACCTTTGGAAGATTATCTGTCTTAGACCTATGGAAGATTATCTGTCTTAGACCTTTGGAAGATTATCTGTCTTAGACCTTTGGCAGATTATCTGTCTTAGACCTTTGGCAGATTATCTGTCTTAGACCTATGGTAGATTATCTGTCTCAGACTTATGGTAGATGATCTGTCTTAGACTTATGGCAGATTATCTGTCTCAGACTTATGGTAGATGATCTGTCTTAGACTTATGGCAGATTATATGTCTTAGACTTATGGCAGATTATCTGTCTTAGACTTATGGCAGATTATCTGCCTTGTAAGAGCACTCAATGGGGCACGGTGGCGTTCGACTGGCTTACCGAAGGTCCTGGGTTTGAATCCTGGTGAAGGCTAGGATTTTATGGATATATAGATAGATAAATAGGTGGGTAGATAGATATATTTATAGATTAATAGGTGGGTAGGCAGTAGGGTTGATACATTGAAATGTAGACATTCATATAGACCATAGGTTCTCAACCTTTTTCGGCTCACCGCCCCCTTTTACAATTTTTTTCCGCTCACCGCCCCCACCCCCCCAACTTTATTTTAGCGCCCACTCCCCCCCCCCCTTCGGCCCACCTGGACTATAGTTTCTGCAATTTTTTTTAGGCGGACTGGACTTTTTGTGTGACTAATTATCTTTTAAGAAGACTGAAAAGGAAACATATTGTAAGAATTAATAGATAAAAAAATTGCCTTAACAAAAGGTTTAAATAAATCAATATTAATGCGAATCGTTTGCCTGGTGTGTTGCTAGCAATTTGTCTATTTTTGTTTCAATTTTGGTTGCAAAAGCCTTAGATCTAATAATCAGTAATATTTGTTATATTACAAAACAGAACTTGTTCAGCATCACTATTGAATCAAATGTGGAAACATTTTTTTGTTAAAGGGAGATAATTAGACCGTTTTATTTTTTTTTAAGCTAAATTTCAATTTTTTTTTTCTTTTATAAAAAATAAATAGCTTACAATTTATAACTTTGAAATGATCAAACTGTGAAAGCATTTGAAAATTATATAAATATTATATGACTAAAGAATATATATGTATATTTTCAAGCATTACAATAACTACCCAGTCTGTACAATTACTACTTATCTCTACCGCTTAACAATATTCATTATTTCTTCTGTAAAATAATGTAAAACACAATAAGGACATCTCAGTTAAACTGAGATCAAAATATCATTAATATTAGCAGATGTTAGGGCGACAGTCCGGTGAACCAACCACAGGACTAGCCGGCCGCACACCATATTTGCCAAATAGAGACCCCTACTTCATCGACAAGTCACTGCGATTCATATTTCTTATTAATATAATAAGCACATGCACTAGCGTTTACATCATATTTCATCCTCCAAAAACTAATCGATTCAAATAGCTTGAGGTGTTAAAATATATCTGGTACGTTTGTACCGCCCACTTGCCCTTCACCGCCCCCCAATCGCCCCCCGGGAATGTCAGCGCCCCCCTAAAGCTTCCCACCGCCCCCTTGGGGGCGATATCGCCCCCGTTGAAAACCTATGATATAGACAAACGTACAACTAGATAATTAGATCGTGCATGAGTATAAGAAGTAAAAGTTGCACCTGAAGAAATTCTCAGAAATCACTAAACATCCCAACCAATTGTAAACTCCATTGTATTGCCGGCACTAAAACTCAACAAACGACTAAATCTGATAAGCCTTATCCAACATTTAACGCGCAACATTTTTTCTCTTTCTTTTTTAAATCATATCAGACAAAACTTTTCTGCCCCTCGTTCTATTCCATCACTCGCCTCAGATCACCTTTTTTCGAAATGCAATTTCTAACTCCCCCGTTTTTATCGGAAATTTCCAATTTTATCATCCATTTTATCGTCCATTTTATCGTCCATTTTATCGTCCATTTTATCGTCTATTAGCCCTGACACTAGATTCCCTTCTAGTTTTATCTATCAAGTCATTTATCTCCAGCATTCACTTGATACATCTGTATCTTTCAACGCGCGTCTTAATTGTCTCGTGGAATTCAAGGAGCTCCCGGATTGTATGACTTCCATCCCGCCTATCAACCTGTAAGCCTAGAAGCAAAACCTGGCCAGTTTATTGCATTTGTTTTCTTTTTTTGCTGTTGTTGGTCGTTCTGCATTCATGGACGATTCCATTCACATTTATCAGAGACATAGATTGTCAGCCTCTGTTCTCTCTCTCTATTCAGCCTCTATTTTTGTCTCGGTGCTTAACGATGTTTAAAATAACGAGTGTTCCAATCAGAAATACAGATACGCTTTTTGTCATAGTTGCGTTCGTTGTCACTCTCTCTTTCTCTCTCTATGTCTTTCTTTCTCTCTCTCACTCTCTCTCTCTCTCTCACTCTTTATCTCTCATTGTCTCTCTCTCTGTCTCTCTTACTCGCTCTCTCTCTTTCTCTATCTGGATGCATGTCTTTCTTTCTCTCTCTCACTCTCTCTCACTCTCTCTATCTCACTATTTCTCTCTTTCTGTCTCTCTTTCTGTCTCTCACTGTCTCTCTCTCTCTCTTTCTCTCTCTCTCTCTCTCTCTCATTGATCATTGCTGACGCTATCTGTGGATGATAAAGAAAATGTAAATTTTACTTTTCAGGCTAATTTAATCTATACAACATGCGAAGCTGCGCTCACTAGTTTATGTAGTAGCAGAGCGTACAAGGGGAATGTGTGGCCAACATGACGCCGAACCGCAATGAGTATCCCCTATTACTGACAGGTAGACATCCCCCCAGGCCCTGGGAGGGGGAGGGTGGGAAGCTTTGCCTTCATCAGGATTTGAACCCAGCAGCCTCAGTTTTCCAGCCCAACCGCGTTGTCCTCGTATTGTTCTTATCCTGTGTGCAATCTCGACGATTTGAAATCCCTATCAAATCTTGACGTCTTAATACGTAAGAATTTTTGTTTTCGGTCATTAGACTGCAATGGGTTTTAGACCTCTTAGTTGAACATGTTCCTCTGGCCCGGTCGTAATACCGGGTAAGAAAACTAAACCATCCGTAGAAAAACAAATTGACCCATAAGGCCCGGCGAAGCAGCGTTCATCAGTTTCTGTGGATACAACATACTAGGGGATTCTGTGGCCAGCACAATGCTCAGCTGCCTTTACTTTACCCTAACTAATGTCAGGTACGCAGGTAGCAGAGGCCACCCTTGTAGAAACGAACGAAATTGTTTTTATCTCTCTTTTTTTAAGATAGCGCAATTAATGTCCCTCGTACTGATTATAGTTCAGGGATCGGCAACTTATGGCACGCGTGCCAGATTCGGCACGCAAGGTGATTTTTAATGAAAGACCTCCCAAACGGCAATTCAAGTCTCTCCTACAAAAACCCGAGTGCTAGAGCAGGGTGACTTTTAAGCTGTTGGCACGCTGAATGAGTTAGAAATCCTACTTTGGCATTCTATTATCCAAAGGTTGCCGACTATGATCTAGTTTATTAATTAAAGAGTGGCGAAAGATGATCCTATGATGCTGAGGCGAGGTAGTAATGTGGAATATTGCAGAGGGGGGCTGTGTATGTGTGCGAGTGGGTGGGAGAGAGAGAGAGACATAGTTTTGTCTTTAAAAGACCTCCCTTGATGGGCCCGCCGATGTCGCAGACAAAACGACAACAGCAAATGTCCGTACCATAAAACAGGCAAAATGGTAGGAGGGGGAAGGGTGGTAATGACATTCAGGGGAGGAAACCCCGCTTGGATGTGACCTCATTAACAACACGTTACTTTCTATTAATAGCTTCCCACCCGTTTATTTGTGTGTGTGTACTCTCATCCCCATCGAGCGCTCAGCCACACACACACACACACACACACACACACACACACACACACACACACACACACACACACACACACACACACACACTCACACAGACACAGATAGACATACACACACATTGCCCTCATCGCCTTTTCAAATTAGAAGCTCGCCAAAGGAGGAAGTGCTCATCCCCCATTCGGAATCGCAGGAGGAAACTCTCCTGATGAAACGCGATGAGATTGTGCATTGTGATGTGAGGTTATTGTTTGTGATGTATGGTGATGTAGTGTGCATTTTTTGTTTTGTGATGCATAATGATGTGTTGTAAGTATTGTGCTGTACTGTGATGTATTGTGTATTGGTTATGTTTTCTGGTGTATTGTTTGTTGTGATGTGTATTGTGATTTCTTAAGTACTTTCCATAGTTTTGTGTAGTTGTGTACCATACTTTAGCCACGCCCTACCATATTATAGCCACACCCTTTCTTGCTTTAGACACGCTCTACCATATTATAAACACGCCTTACCTTGCTTTAGTCACGCCCTACCATATTATAGCAAAGCCCTACCGTATTATAGTCACACTCTAGATTGCTTTAGCCCCCGCCCTAACCTGCTTTAGACACGCCCTACCATATTATAGCCACGCCCTACCATATTAGGCCTATAGCCATACTCTAGCTTGCTTTATACACGTCCTACCTTGATTTAGACACGCCCTACCATATTATAAACACGCCCTACCTTGCTTTAGTCACGCCCTACCATATTATAGCAAAGCCCTACCATACTATAGTCACACTCTAGCTTGCTTTAGCCTCGCCCTATCCTGCTTTAGACACGCCCTACCATATTAGGCCTATAGCCATACTCTAGCTTGCTTTATACACGTCCTACCTTGATTTAGACACGCCCTACCATATTATAAACACGCAATACCTTGCTTTAGTCACGCCCTACCATATTATAGCAAAGTCCTACCATACTATAGTCACACTCTAGCTTGCTTTAGACACGCCCTACCATATTATAGCCACGCCCTACCATATTAGGCCTATAGCCATACTCTAGCTTGCTTTATACACGTCCTACCTTGATTTAGACACGCCCTACCATATTATAGCCACGCCTTACCATATTTTAGCCACGCCTTACCATGCTTTAGCCATTTTGTGCAAAAAATAGAGCTTCTTTGAAACAATAACAAACAAAAACAAAACACGAATGACGCAAATTGAGGTTGCAATTTATCAACTTCACATGACATAGACGACAATAATAGCAAATGCCAATTTAATTATACAAAGATGAACACAAACACCAAAAAAGAGAGGAATTAGCATTTCAATTTTTTTTAAAACACTTTTGCAATTTTAACGTCCAAGTTGTTTTTAATTTCAAACCAAATAAAACACAACATAAAAATGTTGAAAATATGTTAAATGGAGCACCATAGATTTTATTTCTGGACACTAAGTTTGACTAAGGGAAGAAAAACAAAGTAATATAAACATTAATGAAATTGGCAAAAATAGCGAATTTGTGCACAATGGAACACCATAGTTTAAGATTTGTTTTTCTAACGAACGTCATAGGGTCTTAATGAAATAAGATAAAGAGGTATAATAAAAAATAAATCTAAATTATAGTTTATTATGTAAAGAAGAACCCGGATCGGCGGATCTATTAATCCTACAGATGGAGGGTGTGATTTCTTTCTTATTTTCAATCAGCGTAGGGACGTCATTCGGGGTTTTTCAACGGTCTCTATCTCATGGATGTGGAGGAGGGGGGGGGAGTTGACGTCCACTAGACGTCGGTGTGGCTTCCGTTCGATAGCCCCAGCACTATTTGACCGGTGTCACTAAGTGACGTGAAATTCACTCACAGTATTCCGAAAATGGACCGGGGGGGGGGGGTTTGGTATGGCTGGGAGAGAAAAGTGGGGAGGGGTGTCGTTTACTAAGGTTTCCTTTAATTATCATTCGGGGAGCGGTCAATGACTTTTAAAGATGAGCGCCCCACTCCCTCACGCCTCATTCACGCCAACGGTATTTTTTTTTTGGCTCATGTGTGTAAATAGTTTCTCTCTTTGGTAGTTAATTAAATACATATTATATTTAGTCACACACACACACAGAAAGAGCGACAGACAGACAGAGAGAGACAGAGATAATATAGATTGTCAGAGAGGAGACAGACAGAGAGATAGTAAGAGAGAAAATATAGAGTCAGGGAGAGAAAGAGAGAGCGACACGTAGAGAGAACGAAAGACAGAGAGAGATACAGACAGAAACAGTGAGAGAGAAAGAGAGAGAAAGAGATAAAGAGAAATAGAGACAGAGACAGAGAAAGAGAAAAGAGAGAGAGAGAGACAGACATGATTTAAAAGATCATGGATATATAGACAATTTCTTTATACACTCGCTACTGATAGCTACCTAGAAAAGCCACGTAGGATGGTAGCGACGTGTATATCTCTTAACTGTAGGCTATATTATATAAAATCTAGACTCTATTTAGCTAGAAATAGAAATGACTCGACATGCTTAAAACTATTTTTCATGATTTTCTATACCTTCTTTGCAAACCACATTGAGCTCGTCACTTTGAATCTATTGAACTTTTAAAACTCTACGGAATCCTTTTTGTTTAAACCACTAAAAAGTCATTTCTTTCACTTTTTTTTTCAATGTGTAGACTGTAGACCTAACAACAATAACAACCTGTAACAGTGCCCTTTGATCTGTTTGGATCTTTTTATCTTATCTTATACAATACTGACGATCTTTCTATAAGGGAGGTTATAGTTTCTTACGCTCATCCGTGGTTTGAGTCTAGTCCTGCATTTCTATGAGTGTTTTAAATGATGTTAAGTTACTGTTTTTTTCTGGTTTGTTCATGCAAACCCATTTCATGCCCGGATGCCACTCGGGAAGAAAGAGTACCTGTATGTAATAAGGCCCATTATTATTTACTTCGTCGAATGCAATACCAGAACTCCCAGTGTAATACTAATTCTGAAGCCAAACAAAATAAACGTATGTCTTGTCTTTAATCTGTAAACAAACATAAATCGTCGGCATTATATTTTACGTCTCGAGAGACGATCCATTTCCCGTGCAGAGACTCGTGTGGCTAAAGAGGCCAATCCTGGACGTACAGGCACGGTCACAATGGCTGCAGATGAATGTAGCGGGGAGACCACATTTTTCTCCTCCGTCTTGTATCTGGCGCGCTCCTCTCCCGCAAGCCTGGAACCTTCTTTGATTCCCGCCCGCCTGGTGGGCCTATCCTGTGTCATGATCTCCCAACTGTTTGGGTCAATTTGAAGGTGCTTCATATCTCTTTTACAGACATCCGCAAATCTCAGTTTTTGACGTCCAGCAGGTCCCGGAGCTAGCGTTTCATAAAGGATGTCTTGTGGAAGTTGACCCTGTGGCATTCGACGTACATGCCCGAGCCAGCTGAGGCGTCTGTTGCTGAGAAAATGCGGATGTCTTGAAAAGCTGCTCTTCGTAGGACCTCTGCATTTGTAACCCTGACCTGCCATCTTATATATAAAATGCGTCTGAGACACCTGAGGTCGAAGGTGTTCAATCATAAATACAGCATCGTTAACCTTAAGAAAATCAGCGGATTAAATTTAGTTTTAGTTGAAATTTAATCAGATTCGGAATCTTCCGTGGCAGTTCGTTCCGCGGTACAGCTAAACATAAATAAATAAAGAAACCTGATTACCGCGGCCTGGTGTAAAATTCCGCAAGCCGCGGTAAATCATGCACCTTCCATACTGGTCTTATCTTTCTATACATTACAGACGCTCCTTCTATAAACAAGATTATTGCGTCCTACGCTCATCCGTGGTCCGGGTCTAGTCTTGCATTTTTATTAATATTTCAAACCCGGCTGAAGTTTGTACCTCGCATAACTTATGCTGGGGGCACGGTAGTCAGCGCGTTCGACTGGCTTACCCGAAGGTTCCAGGTTCGAATCCTGGTGAAGACAAGTATTTTTTCCCGGATCTGGAGGGTGTCCCTGAGTCTAGCCAGCTCTGATGAGTATCTGACCTCAGTTTGAGGTAAAATAAAGGCGGCTGTGCATTGTGCTGGCCACTCAATCACGTAATATGCCGTGGCCACAGAAACTGGTTAACACTGCTTCACTATGATCAATTTGGTTCAAAAGGTACTTTACTTTTTTCTTGTATAACTTATCATTGTGTAAAATTTTCTCATTTTAGCATCAATAACAATTATTGTTCTGAAGATACTGCACTATTAGCTTTTACAATATCTCTTGTTTTTAGTCTTACTTTTCTGATTTGCAATCTTACTTCTTCATCTTCTTTTTGTTGCAAAGCGCACGGCAGCATCAAGATACAAGGAAGATTCGATTCTCTCTCGCCCAATAGCTAGCCAGGTATCTTATTCATCATCTCTAGCATCACCCCCTCCCTATCTCCCTATCACCCCTCCCTGCTCCTCCTCACAGTTTGCTGCCTTGTCAATGGAACGCCCACATGAAGCTATATATAGGTATCGCATTAATTAATACTTGAAATACGATTCCTTTAACTGTTTTTTGCAAATCGTCAGAGAAATTAATCCGCTGTCCGTGTGATAGCCGCGCACGTTTTTCAACCAAAAAAAAAAAGTTCCATTAAAACCTTTTTTATTCTAAGTTTTTTTTTTTTTAAATTTAAGACAACGATTCTTAGTTTAAGAATTAAACAAAACAAATATTTTTTTTTTCTAAACGCTAGGTATGCATTGTCGTTGATGTTGTCGTGGTGATGATGATGGGGACAATAGAGAAATGTGACACTTCGCGAACAATAGAGACGCAGCTATCTTTTCAAAACAAGACACCACTGGTGACGGGGTGTTTTTGGTTTTCTTGAACCTGAAGAACAGAAATGATGCGTCGTACAAAAACAAAAGAATCTAAAACTATAAAAGAAAGCACGCACACACGCAATATCTAGTAGGATTGAATAAACGGGTGGAGTTGAAAGATGAGGTGTAGTCTGTGGAGTTCAAAGTTGTAACGGAGTTCAAACGTCTTTAGAAGTTTAATAATATTTTGGAGTTCAATGATTTTTTTAGGATTTCAATGATTTTTTTGGAGTTTAATGATTGTTTTAGAGTTTAATGATATTTCGGAGTTCAATGATCTTTTTGAGTTTAAGGATCTTTTGGAGTTCAATGATCTTTTGGAGTTCAAAAGTCTATGGTGGTTCAAAGATCTCTTACTGTTCAATGATATACTAGAGTTCAGATATACTTGAGTTCAAAGATTTAATGAAATTCAAAGATTTTGTTGATCTCGACAAAAACAAACAACCTAAATTATGAAAACGAAAATCTTTTTAAACTATTTTTTTTCCCAGTGCTCCTAGTCTAAGCCCGTCTTCCATTTTCTAATTTCCTCAACTTTTATTGTTTTGGGAAACTCGTATTTTCAAGTCATGTTTTATGTTTTTTTGTATGAGCACGGCATTGCATGACAAAAGCAACAACAACGAGATTAGCAACTTCCTTTCTAAAACAACAATGTGTTCTATTGAAGAGGATACGTTGACTTCCTTGGTTTGGGGCATGCGAAATAATATAAGCTATCTACCTCCCTCTTCAATCTCTTTCTTTCTCTCACTCCCTCTTTCTCTCTCTCACTCTTTCACTCTCTCTCTCACTCTCTCTCTTTCTCTATCAATCTCTTTCTCTCTCTCTCTCTCTCTCTCTCTCTCTCTCTCTCTATATATATATATATATATATATATATATATATATATATATATATATATCACACCTTCTCCCTCTTTCTCTCTCTCACTCTTTCACTCTCTCTCTTTTTCTATCAATCAATCTCTCTCTCTCTCTCTCTCTCTAAATATATATATATATATATATATATATATATATATATATATATATATATATATATATATATATCACACATTCTCCCTCTTTCTCTCTCTCACTCTCTCATTCTCTCTCTTTCTCTATCAATCTCTCTTTCTCTCTCTCACTCTCTCTATCACTATCTCACTCTCTCACTCTCTCTATCACTATCTCACTCTCTCGCACTCTCTCTCACTCTCTCCCCTCCTTGGGGTCTCGATTAAATCAAGATGGTTTCCCATTTCCTTAGCCCTGGCATTAATTCTCCTTCCCGAGGGCTGCAGCTCTATTCCACCAGGCTACCCAAGACTGATATATTATATCGTCTGTAGACTCTCCTTTCCTCCCATGTTGGGGTGGGTGACTGGGTAGTATCCCATCGGACCAAATTGATCTACAGGGCCAGTGAAGCAGCGTTCGCCAGTTTCTGTGGCCACGGCACACTATTGGATTGTGTGGACAGCACAATGCCCAGCCGCCTTTACTTTACTTCCAGCTACCCATCAGAGCTGGGTAGACTCAGCGACATCCTCCTCAGACAAACCCTAGCTTTCACCAGGATTGGAACCCAGGACCTTCGGTAGGCCAGTCGAACGCATTGCCACTCAGCGCCCGTGGTGGTGGGAGGTGGGGGGGGGTGCAACTTTCAGGGGGACTGCAATTTCTTGCTGTCCAAGAAGCCCCCCTCCATTTTTTTAGAAACTTTTTTCCCAGCCTATATCTGATTACCAATGAAGTTATAATTATGTTGACCGTCTTAAAAAATTTTTGAGTGTTTTTTGATGTTATTATAACGTTTTAATAATTATTTTTTTTTTGTTTGTGTTTCGCCACATTGACGCGTCGGTAGTCTAATTAACAAGCAGGGCCGGCTCTTCCATATAGGCATAGGGCGCAAAATTGGGGGGGGGGGCGAATGATGAGGATTTTTTTTTTAATTATGGGATTTAAAAATGTAAACTAAATTAAAGTTTAGTACTTCTTCGCGCTACTAGCATAGGCAGATGAATTACTAGGCAATGAAATGCGAAGGGTATTTTATTTAAGTTGTCTTAGAAAATAGGAAAGTATGTTCTAACACTACTCAGATTCTCTCCGCCAAAGGCATTTTAATGAGGGCGCAGAATTTGTTTTCGACTAGGGCGTCAAAAACCCTAGAGCCGGTCCTGTTAACAACAAGATGTCAAGGATGTAGGCTTGCTATGATTGATTATTATCATTGCGACATTACAGATGCCCAAAAGAAAAAGAATAACTTTCATGAATGTAGCCTGTGTTTGGAATAAACAAAGAGGTCTTTATAGCAATCAGAGTATTTTTTTTCTGACACCTTTCTTTATTAGTTTCATGTCTGAAATCATTTATTGACATATTATATGTTTTCTTTCCACTTTGCAGATAGCGTAATAGTTAGCTAGCTAGATAGTTAGTTTATTAGCTAGTTATCGGGTTAGTTGACAAGTTATCTAGTTAGAAAGATAACAGGTTAGTTAGCTATTTGGAATCAGAAAAGTTAGTTTATAAAGTTTTAGTTAGTTGGTTTCCTAGTTATCTGGTTAGTTGATTAGTTAGTTAGACAGATAACAGGTTAGTTAGCTATTTGGGAGTTAGAAAAGTTAGTTTTTTAAAGAGTCTTAATTAATTAGTACGCGGGTTAAACAGCTAGTTAATTGGTTACCTTTTCAGTTATTTCGTCAGATAGTTAGTCAGTGAGTAAAAACGTTTAAACTTTACAGCTCAACATTATGATTTCATGCAAACCAAACCCAGCACGAGATTGATACACGACAGACGCCAAATCGAGACATCACAGCCTCGATGTGAAATCTACAGGATGATGCCTCGGAATGATATAATGGCGTCGTTTATTTCAGTCACGTGCGAAGCCAAGGAAGGAAGCGCCTTTTAAAAGTGCAAAAGTGGAAGAGCGGAAAAAAATGACCAAAGACTCTATAATGATATTGTGAAAGGCTGGAATATTTGGACTTTCGGGTCATGTTTTTTAGCCCACCGGAAAAACAGACTCCCAGAAATAGTCTTAAATTGAAAACTGTAATATGGAAAGGTGGAGGAAAAAATAAAGTCTGATGACCTAATAAGGCTTTACATTGCCTGCATTGGAGAGTTAATTCGCTGACTGTTACGCTCTGCATAGGTGTGCGAAGATGATTGTTGATGTGCGTTTCAAACTGCAGAATGTGGATGACTGGTTAATTTACTATAAAAAAAAAGAATTGTTTACTAATGAACTACCTAACTAACTATCTAACTAATATACTAGTTAGATAAATAGCTGTCGTTGACTTTCGGTCATCAACCGAATTATCTATTTTAACTTTCAAAATTCAGACTATTACTCTGATTATTGTTCATTTCATTTGATTAAGCTGTTGCAAATTAATATGTGTGAAGTAGAAAATTGAAGTTAATAATAAACGGATTATTTAAACACCCCCAAAGAATGTCGAAAAATGGAGTGTGCAGTCTTTTGAAATCTTTAGTAAGGCAATGTTTGATTATCGTTGGTATCCGTTTTGGCCGAAGGTGTAGTTAATCTTTCTGTTTTGGCTTCGGTTTTGGTTTCATGCCGAAATACATATTATAACTTTATTTATGGTTTTGTTATTCTAAACCAATTTAATTGAAATCTTTAACGTATCCTTATTAATTCTTTTTGTATTTGTTATTTAGTATAATGCACACACTGAACAAACGAAATGTTCATTCTGTGGATAAAATAAATACATTTTTCTTTCCTTAGAACTGTCTACAGTCTGAAATATCTTTTACATTTGTCTCGTTCTGTCCATATCTTCAAGTTATTGGTAATAAGATTGTGTTCAATTGTCATGGCCTTATTTAGTTTTATAGTCGGATCATTTGGCCTGAAAATTTCTGGAAGAGCTTTGTAGAACAGTTCTGAAATTGGCGTGCTTTAAAAATAACGTTTCATTGAATGGGTTGTCTGAGCTTGTCCAGCTTTAAGTGGTTAATATGGCACAGTTAGGGGAGATGAGAAGAATGTGTTGTCATTGAACGACGCAGTCATGAATGTGAAAAACTTGAAATTAATGATAATAATACCTCTATTTGTAAATGGCGCTGCCAACAAACATCACGTAAACTCACAGCGCTTTTAACATTGAGCAACAAACAACTAAGAACACGGATATAATTCTCTAGGCTTACAAAAAATATAAAGCTAAGATATTAATCTTAAAACTTTTACAAACATAGGACAAAGCAAATAAATGTAGCATTGACCGACTTTATATAAAAGTAAAACAGTAGGGGGTCTAAACATGTTTTCAAGCTATTTTTTAAAAGTGACGATATAATTTGTTTGCCTGAGATGGATGGGAAGAAGATTCCATACTTTCGGGCCAGATATTGAGAAGGCTTTCAGACCAACGGTCATCAGAGAGTTTTAACGCTACGTGTTTGTGTGAATGCAAACTGGAGAATTAAGGTGACTTTCAGTCAGTGTATCAAATCAATCAATTCATCAAATATATTTTGGATAAATCTATTGAGCTTGTAACAATCTTTCTGTATTTTTTACCGTTCTTTCGTTCTGCTCATACATGGATCAATGCATAGGCCTACATGAATTTATCCATCCATCATTCAACCAATCAATCTTTTTATCTTCATATATGTTTATATACCTATAGGTATATATAACTATATACCTGCCTGTATGTTTAATTTGTGTCAATGAGTGTATCTAAATATCCATCGATCTATTTATCTATCTGTCTATCTATCTATCTCTCTATTTAACTAATTATTCATCCGTCTATGTCTCCATCTTTTTATCTATTTATCTATCTATCTATATATATATATATATATATATTCAGCTATCTATATATTTATCTAACTATTCATCTATCTATGTCTTCATCCATCTTTATATTAATCTATCTATCCTCGTATCTATTATTTACCTAATTATTCATCTATCTATGTCTCCATCCATCCATCTATCTATCTATCTGTCCATCTGTCATTCGCCCCTGGGTGCCTGCCAATCTTCAGCTATAAGAACCAAGAGAGACATTGTCCCCCTTTTACACTACTCAGCACGCAGCCATTTAATAACGCCCAGCGAAATCTTCATCCCATTTACAATCCTCCTCACGAGTTCAAGGTCACAAACCGCCGGCTCGGTTCTAAAAAAGGGTGAGGGGGGATATTTTATGGCACATCCAATTCTTCTATTTTATTAAGTTTTATTACAACCAGCAATAAAGCGACAGGGTGGCCGGGGCGGGGGGAGCAAGGGAGGTAAGGATGGAATGGAATAAAGAGAAGATAACACAGAATTTCCATTACTTAATTACGTTGTTGATATGGATAATGTTATCCGCGTTGCCGCATGGAGATGTTATCACGCGCTCATGTTCTTGTCATAAGAAGCAACACGTGCAATATTTTAATGTATTCACTTGATTTGTTTACTTTGTTTTATTGAAATATATTTTTCTATAAGAATTACAATGAGACACTTTTTTATTTAATCTTCTAGTGATTTCATAATGTATATTTCTTATAGTTCGGGTAATTAGAGATAAGGAGATGATAGTTTTGTTATATCTTTGTACTTTAAAAAAACAACATACTATAGTGTCTGATTAGTGTTGATATGAATAAATATTGTTAGATTTATACATTCATAATGATAATTATATGTTTTGCGTTGATACACATATTGACTGATGCGAATGTGAGCTGGAATTTGGATAGGATGTAGAAAATATGATTCAGAATCGATATGGGAACGAATATCTATCTATCTATCTATCTATCTATCTATCTATCTATATATATATATATATATATATATATATAGATAGATAGATAGATAGATATATAACAGATCAGGTTTGGTCCCCACGGATCCCCATTGGTCAATTTGAAAACACGTGAGTTTGTGTGACTGACCTTTTTAGGCCTATGCCTATATACTGTTTAATAATTTTTCACCTCGGACATGTGTGTTTGCTAGCTCAGTGGTTAACGACCCCAGTTCCATTCTCCAGCTAGAATATATTTTTTTTTTCTAAAAAAAACATTTTTCCAACTTTTAAAAAACAAAAGATATTGTAAATCTTTTTGTTAAAAAAAAATACTTGCCTATTTTTTTACCGGATTACAATATTTATTTTAAATTACTTTCCTAAAAGTCTTCAGTAAAAAAATAATAATTTAAATATTAGATTTATAGCTTTCTTTTAAATGTAGTTAATTTTAATCTGCACCTTATACAGTCCTGTTTTTTTTTCACCTGGGCAACGCTGAGCAATGTAGCTTGTATTAGATAAATAGATAGATAGTATGGTAGATAGATATATAGGTACATAGTAGATAGGTTAATAGATATAAAGACGATAGATGCATATATAATATAAAGGTAGAAACATAGATACATAGATAGATACAAAAATAGAACATAGATGATAGATTGATAAATAGTTGGATAGTTAAATTGATAGATAGATAAATGATAGATAGATGGAAAAACGGATGATAGACAGATATATAGCTGAATGAGAGATATATGCATAGATAGTAAGATAGATTGATAGATGATAGACAGATAAATAATAAGATATATAGATAGACACATAGAAAACAAATAGACAGAAAGATAGATCTTATAGAGATAGAGAGACGATATAAAAATAGATATATAAATAATAGACATGTAGGTAACTTAGAGAGATCAGTTAGGTATATGAATAGATAGAAATGCAACATATTTTAACAAGAATACAGAACATTTCAATTTTAACCCTTCCCGTACCGACTTACTTCTGTCTATGCTGCCTTCAGTTCCGCTATATACGCGCTAGGGACTGTAAGGGTTAAGAGTACAAATTACTCAACTTATATTTCTCTCAAAGGTTTTGTCTTATAGAAAGTTTTCGTGAAGACAAGAAACTCACCAAGAAACTGAGTTGATGGATATAAAAATAATTACAAAATTATATGGAAATAAATTAGCTATATTATGTCAATATCGCAATAGAGGGGAAAAACACACGTATGTCAATCATCCGCGTTCAATAAGGATTAAGGATTTTAAACTGCGCACCATAAAGTTAAATGGGGGGGGGGGGAAGTCAGTTAAAAACTTTTTTTTTTAAATAGCTTTTTTGTGAATCACGTCTATGTGCCAAGGTTCAGCTCGATAGCATGGCGGAAAGTGGGACGATTATCCGTCTAAGAATCGAGTCTCTCGGTATATACATTTTTTTTAAAAGTTAATTTAAAGGATTTCAGAGAAAAACTACAACAACAGAGTCAGAAATGACAAAAAACAAAAATGAACATTTGGTCAGAAACACATCTCTTCCACAGATAGAAATATTGGAAAGCCTAACATACATGGGTATATATCTATCTCTATGTATATAGTACGATGTTTGTGTCTAATCCGTTTGTGTCTAATCCGTTTGTGTCTAATCCGTTTGTGTATAATCTGTTTGTGTATAATCCGATTTAAAGACATTTGAACTTATTGTCTCATATCTACTTTTTGCGACCTCTCCTCCTGCGTGAGTCATCCCTAGCTGAGTGGTTCGCGTCCAGGGCTGCCGGGGGTGACCTGTGTTCTTTTCCCACTCTTTCTTGACTTTTTCTGAAATAGCAATAGGTAGGCTATTTGTTAAAATTGCCATTAATATTACTTTTAGTAAAGATTGTACAGAATTTCAGGACAAACAGCTTTCTTAAAATGTTTTCAGTAATTAACAGATTTCAGTAAATAAAATCTAATAATTATATTTTAGACTTGCGGGAGACGAGTGTTTGATTCTCAGCCAGGGATAGTCCAAATTTTTTGTTAAATAAAAAGACATGCCTTTTTTTAACCCAATTATTACAATATCTATTTTTATTACTTTACTAAAAGTTTTAAGTAAATAATTTAGAATTATATTTGTAAAATTATTTTAGTCTTTCTGTTCAGTGTAGCTTATAAAATTGTATATGTAGCTATAAAAAATCGAACGGCGCAAACTGACATGGCTCGATCATGTGTTGCGGCACAATAACCTGCCAAAAACAATTCTCCAGGGCAAGGTAGAAGGTGGTTGCGTAAAAGGCGGAGATGCTGGTAAGACAATGTAAATGATTGGACAGGGCTGCAGTTGACTCAACTGTCGACAACCGCTCAAGATAGGCAAAAGTGGAGAAGGTTGATTGCTGAGGTGTCCATTCGCTCCCCCCAACGACCACAACGGTCATGGGATTGATGATGATGAAATGCATTTTTGTCCCTGGGTAACGTCGGGCAATTTCTTTTGTAAGATTATATAAGATAAACTATTAAATTTGCATTAGTCCGTACACGCCATTGCCCTGTTATATTTTGAAAAAACAAACTCGCTGACCTTTAGAAAAATAGTATTAACCTAGTTTAGACACGGCGTTGGCACTCTCTGGGAATTCACAAAACTCCAGAAATTTAAATTATTACAGTAACTATATAAAAAATTAGTTAACAAAATGTTAAAAAGACACTCGAGCGGAAATGTTGTCGGTCATTGACCCTCCGATTTCTGTCAACATCACAAAACAAAAAACAAAAAAAATTGAGACAAAATATTTTCTAAGTTTGTAGGGTTTTACAAAAAATACAAGAACAAGGGAAGATAAATCTTGCCAGAATAAATGTTCGTCGGTGGCCGTTTAATTTATTCAACTGGTATTTGAAAACCCCCAAAGGAGCTGTCTGCGAAATGGAACTCGTTATTGTTCCGTTCCACGTGACGGACACGTGACAATCTCAAGTTGCTGAACTCTCTGGTGGCATCGCGTTGTTGGTCAGACGTCTGTCCAGCGCCATTCTTCCGGTCCGTGGTATAGGAATCAAATTAGAACCGAACTAGAACATGACTAAATCTGTTCAACTTTTACTTAGTGATTGTGTGTGTGTGTGTGTGCGTGTGATTGTGTTTGGATTGCGAATATGATTGTTTTAGTTAGCCCTGATTATGCTTGAATTTGGAATATGTTTTGTTTTAGTTCGCACTGATTGTGTTTGGATTGCGAATATGTTTTGTTTTAGTTAGCACTGATTGTGTTTGAATTGCATATGTGAAAGAGAACGAGTAGAATCTACAGGTTCAGAAAATGAGTTCTATATTCACCTGCTTCTTCTTTGAATCAGGCTGCAAAGATATGTTCTCAATTGAACTAAAACGAAAAGTAAGTAGCCCTTGCAAATACATTTGATACTTATCACTTATCTTACGTATCCGTTAATCTTCTATCTAAAAGGAATGTCTGTAAACGTATAAGTCAAAAGGAGCGTATGTAATATTAAAAAGTTTGAACGGGCAATAATGTATGTCTGAGATTTAGGCTATTAGACTTCTAGTGAGATTAGGTCCGCAGTTTCTATTTCAGTAAATGGAACGTATAATATACAGTCTCCGTTTCAGAATTTAAAAAAAAAAGGTATTACTATTGTCTTTGAGAGAACAAAGAAGGACCACTTGCTCTATTTATTTTTAGAACTTTTATGTTCTTTTTTTCCGTGCGCAGCCAATAAGGCTGTCTTAAATGACTTCTACGCTTCTACGATTGCATAAAGATTTCTCTGTATATAACTTTCGATTTTAATATTAATTTTCCTATGAAAAAATATAGCGAAGTATTAAAACAAAAGTCTAGATGACTTAGTGCGATCGAACATTTCGAAACAAAGTGTTTCAAGTTATCAAATAGAAGAAATAGCCAGCGGTCCATCTTAATATAGTCTTTGGTTCACTACTGTAATATTATTTTTGTTAAAAGCCGTAAAACTCCCTTTTTATATAATCATGACAAATTTCCATTTACAATTGACATCAATCACGCTATCTCTTCTTTTTTTTTTTTTTTTGTTAAATTGCAAAAACTCCAAATTTAAACGCCGAGACGCTTCAAGGAATTATAATATTTACTTCAACAAAATCAACGAAAGCTTGTATACTGACGCGGGTTCTTGTTTATGATCGAAGAGAGATTGACACTGTGTACCAAACATGGAGGCTGATACCTTTTTTTAAAGCATTTCGACGTGGCATTCTTATTTATGCCCAGACCAAATGTAACCAGACCCGAAAAAGCGCGTGTTTGTAAATTTTCCGTAACTTATTTACTAAATATTCCAGTAACAACCTTATTATTTTGGGTAGTTTTTGTCTAGCCCTTTGCGGGGTTGTGATTAGAATCTAACAGATCCCCTAAAACTATTGATTATGGTACGATTTAGGCTACTTTGGTTAATTCGACAACACGCCCGAGGTGCAAGAAACATGGGTGGCATTTGCGGAGACATTAGATAAAAAGAACTGTATTTATACAAGTGTATACTACCAATATATATTTCTACAAATACTTCGTGGTTTTTTTATATGGGGTGTTTTGAGATAAAATCTAGTTTTATCCAGACTTCAGCTTTCTACAACCCCTTCCCCCCCCCCCACCTTCTGACTCTTCCACCCCCACCCCCACCTCCCAACCCCGAAAAAACAAAAACAAAATGGAGTAGTCCGAATTTTGCTATTGTGAGCACATTTACTTGGCCATCAAATACATTCCCCACACGTTGATGGACAGCGGGAATATCCGATTCACCAATGACCGGGTCCGCATTCTGAACAGTACATCCTATGTACGTTGTTTCTTTTTTTTTTTTTTTTTTTTTAAATCTATTTCCCTTAAAAAATAGAAAGAGAGGGAGGTGGAAAAGGAGTTTGGGGCGAGGGGAGGAGAGAAAGAAAGAAAAGAAATGAAAAGAGATGAAGAGGAGGACCAACAACAACAACAACAAAAAACGAAAAGAAATTAGGTGCAGCTTGGAGTGACAGATTCCCAAGTGATATTTTGTTTTTTTCTTCTGTCTATGGGTTTCTTTAAATAATGGTTTAGGTGTAGGCCTAGGTTTTTTTTTTTCCTATCCTGTTTTGTGAATGTTCTTATTTTCTTATAATATCTCTTTGTTCTTATAAGAGAAAAAAGAAACAACAACGAAATTGCATTTTGAAGTATTATGATTTTGTTATTAAAAGCTAGAATATAGACTTTTCGCTCTTTTCTTCTATTTCCTATATTTTTTTAATGTTTCACAAACATGAATTTTAATGGTATTATCAGACATACAAGTTTCTTGCATGACTCTACGTAAATATATGTAGGTCTCATAACTACATTTGAGGATCTTTTTTTTATTAAAGGCAGCTGTAGACCTGTTGTCGTTTCTTTGTAACTTTGTAACTAATCACATCAGTCTAGGACGCTCTTTGATGCATTTGCCACTAGGAATTTAACAAAGTATTTTTTAACAAACCTATATTACCCCCCCCCCTTTTTTTCCTCACCACCGTCACAAACCCCTTTTTGTGTGTGGTGTAATTGTCTATTTGTTTATTAAAGAATGTAAAAGAAGACTGAAAGATTGGAACGCTCGCTGTACTGAGATCTAAGACGAGTCTCTCTTTATAACCCTGGATTCCTAGATATTAGCTCAGAAGTTTGTCCTTCGCGCGGTGAAGTCTCTATTAAGAGCAGTGTAAAGTGGGTTCTCTGACTCACTTTCTAATTAGGATCTTACATTTCTCAGCATGCTACTGCCATCGAAGAGATTTCAGTAGTTCAGGCAACTCATTTTTCTGTTGGAAATTTCACTCAGGAATAAAGGGAATTTAAATGAGTTATCTTATCTTATACAATAAAGACGCTCGTTATTTAAAGAAGATTATTGCGTCCTACGCTCATCCTTGGTCCGAGTCTATTCCTGCGTCTTTATTAATGTTATAAATGATGTGTTAAGTTACTGGTTTTCCTGGTTTGTTCAATCAACCCATTCCATGCCCGAATGCCATTATGTAATGTGGGATACTATTACTCGCTAATTCAATGGGTAATGGCACTCAAGTCCTGTGATTGTATAATCGAATTCACTTCTTGAAACAAACGCTACTTTCTGACAGATTCTTGCAGAAAGAAAATATTTCAACCCATCTTCCAACATCATTAGCAATTCTAATTTGCTCTTGCTAGATTTATTTTGTTGTTTTTTTGCTAGTTTTTATTTCCCTTTTTTTCCCTTTTATGTACTGCCAACTTGAAAATATAACCACACACAAAGAAAAAAAAGGAAAGAACTGATTAGCATACTCACTGGCATACATATGTACATCTACATTCAATGCTTTGATGTCTTTTTCATCTTCCGCTTTTTTTTTATTCTGCATGTACTGTTACCATGGTGACTTGGAAACAAACAAACGAGAGTTTAAAAAAAAAAGATTGGTCATGAATAAAGAACGAAGATTCTCGCGAGGGTCAGAGCAAAATCTTAACAAATGTCAAATGCCAAAGTATACACGAAAAAATAAGATATATTTTTTTTTCCCGTAAATATATATGTATAAATTCACGTTACGGTAAGAAACTATCGAAGTCTAAAGCGAGCAGCCATTTGCAAATTGCGGAAACATATTCATGAACAGTTTCTTAGTAAAAGAAAATATTTTTGTATTGTTGCTCTCTGGATTACTGTAAACTAAGAGTTTTTCCAAAGTTTGACCGCTTGTTTTGATATTTCTGCTATTTGATAACTCGAATGACTTCTTTTCTCGGAATTCCCGATTCACTTTTGCACTGTACACTCCCAATTTATTTAATCGCTAGGATTTTCTCAATAAAAAAATTAAAATCGAAAGTTGTATACAGCGGACACATTTAGGCAAACATAGGAGCGTATGAGTAATTTAAGACAGCGTTATTGGATGCGCATGGAAAAAGAACATGTAAGCTTCTAAAAATAGTGCAAGCGGTCCATCTTATTATAATCATTGTTTTTTTGGATACATGAAATAACAGTAAAAAAATAAGTGAATTTCGTGCTCGTCTTCACTGTACTGTAAAACTTCGAATTATCAAGCCCTCGCCGTGAAATGGACTTTGGATTTAAGAATCGACTTCTTGCAGTCTGATTGGTTGATTTGCCTTTCTTTCTACCGGCGTCTGCATTTTTTGTCGAGGGTGGAAATTGCCAAGGGAGATAGCTCGGCCACTTCTTGATTTCAATGTGGCAATTCGGCTACGTGTGTAGGATTTCTTCGCTTTATTATGATTAGCCCATAGTGTATATATATATATATATATATATATATATATATATATATATATATATATATATATATATATATATATATATATATATATATATATATTATAGATATGTCGCACTAATATATATATTTCTTTCGTTGTTATTTTTGTATAAGTTATCTTCCCCTTAGAAATCTTCAGAAATAATAAGCTTAAAATTTCAACCTTTGACCTCTTTTCTCTTTCTAATCCGATTGTCTCCAGCTCAAAAAAATCAAGGGGACATAAGAAATGGTCAGGATTACATTTTGCTTTTTTTTTTGCTTCTGATTTTAGAGTTGTCCTTTTTCCTAATGGATACAGGACAGAAAATGTATGGGTTAAAAAAAAATGGCTTATCTTCTTAGTTCTGTCCTCCAAGTAAAAAACATGAAACTAAAAGAGTGCCATTTTTCTTCATGTCATTATATCTTCAATAGGACCAGTGCTTTTTTGTGACGGTACGCACCGGTACGGCGTACCGGCACCTTTTTCCATGCAAGAAAAAATTATTACTTTTCTTGTATTTTAAGGTTTATTATTAATTTATTATATTATTAATTTGTTAAAATTGTATTATTTGAAAATTGCGCGCAATAAGAATTAAAATATAAAATGCGAAACTGCTTTAAAAGTTAGGCAATCCATCACTGAGTACCGGCACCTATTTTTTTTTCCAAAAAAAGAACTGAATAGGACTATTACTATTCGTACTTTTCTACCTGAATTTAAAGAGAAGCGTTTATACAAAGTCCTTATACATTTTGCTTTGCCGAATTCGTTTAAAAAAAAAATAATTAATAATGATAATATAATGTTTGTTAATGATGTTATGTTACTGTTTTTTTCTGGTTTGTTCAGGCGACCCGTTCCAGGCCCCGGATGCCACGTTTTTTCCAAAACCAACAACTTTACATCATTTAAAACCATAATGCAAACCTTTACATCATTTAAAACCATAATGCAAACCTTTACATCATTTAAAACCATAATGCAAAACTCAAAAGGCATCCAACACAGTCGTGCCATAATGTTACTAGGCCGAATGTTCTGTATAGAGAGATCGTCGGTAACATATAAAGTGACTCTGTTATATTTATATTGCATATGTTATACAAATATCTGTCTGAACCCGTGTGTCTGTGTGGCGTTTAATTTTAATTGAGCAAAATATCTGTGTAAGCTGTGTTTTAATGCCACTATCCTTTCTTGAAGATTCGAGAATATTTTTGGTGTTTTGATGCCACTATCCTTTCTCAAAGATTCGAGAATATTTTGGGTGTTTTTACGTCACTTCCTTTCTTAAAAAATCGAGAATATTTTTGGTCTTTATACGTCACTTCCTTTCTCGAAGATTCGAGAATATTTTGGATCTTTTTTACGTCACATCATTTCTCGAAGATTCGAGAATATTTTTGGTCTTTTTACGACAAATCCTTTCTCAAGATTCGGAAATATTTTGGGGTGTATTTACGTCCCTTCCTTTCTAAAAGATTCGAGAATATTTGGGTGTTTTCACGTCAGTGCCTTTCTTGAAGATTCGATATTTTTTTGGCTGTTTTTGCGTCACTTCCAATGTCGAAGATTGGAGAACATTTTGGGCGATTTTACATCACGTCGTTTCTCGAAGATTTGATAATTTTGTTGGCGCTTTTGACGTTGCATCCTTTCTCAAAGTTACCTGAATATTTTAGGGTGAGTGGATGTCACTACTTTGAGCATTTCAAAAACGTTCTGAACATTCGATGCCACATCTTTTCGGTACTATTTAGTAAGAAAAACAAAAAAATTGGTTTGTCAAGCAAAAAAAAAACAAAAAAAACAACGACAACAAAAAATGAATTTGCTGTTTAGTACAGTTGAACTGCAGAAATCCCTCAATGCCAAGCGTCTTCAGTTTAAACCAATGTATATAGAGATTATTTATACATTCATGATTCTTGTCTAGAGATTGAATATTTGATAGCAAATAGATGCATCGCCGAGTTGAGAAATTGTAAGAACAACAGTTTATATGGTACATATATTTTTATGTTTTATTTATAATATACGTTGTATATTTAATATACTTCTATTTTATGACTGGTTTGTATTTAATGTTTAATGTGTAGTGTAACTAAGTGCGTGTCTGTTAAAGAAAATGCCCTGATGTTTGCTGTAGGCGTGGTTAGATAGATATTTAGATATAATTAACTAGATAGATAATTAGATAGGCATAGATAGTTAGCTAGATAGGGATAGATTGATAGATATATAATTGATAGAGTGATAAATGGTAGGTTGATTATGAATAGATTTTGATGATTGACATATTAATAGATTAATTTATTGAGGAACAGACAAGCATATAGATAGATAAAAAAATATAAATACCTATGTATAGGAAGATATATAGAAAATAAGATATATATATATATATATATATATATATATATATATATATATATATATATATATATATAGCTAGACATAGATAATTATATATAAAAAGATAGAGATAAGGATATAGATATATTGAGATAAATATAGATAAATAGACATACACACAGATATAATGATATGATAAATAGATAAAATGATAGATGCATAAGTAGATAATACATGGCTTGATAGATAAGATAGGCCTACGTAGATAGATAGAAGAATGTATATATATAGATAAACATGTAGACTGTCAACCGCTAGATCAGGGGTCGGGAACCCATGGCTCGCGAGCCAGATGTGGCTCTTTTGATAGTTGCATCTAGCTCGCAGACAAATGTTCGATTATTAAAAAACTGTTGTTTTTTTAGACTTTTTGATCTACAAATTAATTGCATATCAATATTTCATTCTACAAATGAGCTAAAGTCTACTGCAGGTCAGCATCAGAAGAATTCAGAGACATAATTATTGTACTTTTAGTGTTGAAATTACACACAATGCACACATTTACTTGAATTGTTAGTTTTAAACACAATGTATGGCTCTTGCAGAATTGCTTTAAAAAAATATGTGGTATCCATGGCTCTTTAAGACAAAAATGTTCCCGACTCCTGAGCTAGATAGATAGACAGACAGATAAATGGGCAGCTAAATCGATTGATAGATGTTTTGGACAAATAAATAGATAGTCCAACAACAGTCATGAAATTGACAAATATGAAGATAAATAGAATTGAATAGATATTTAAATAGGTAGAGATATATATGTATAGCTGATTGTAAGGAACGACAGTCTCCTACACAGTCAATGTGTAGATAAATAAAAAACATTTTTAGATAAATTACTGGATTACGAGATTGATAGATTGATAGATTAATAAATTGATAGATGCTAAGATGCTTTAAATAGGATAAGATTTAAAAGCATAGATTTGATAGTAACATAGTTTCTGGGAATGATCTTCATCTATAATTACACGTCTGTTAATGTAAAATATCATCAACAATGTATGAAGTGAAGCGTAAGGCATCAATACAAACTAAATAGGACCATCAATCCATCTCCTGTAAGTAGGTTGATGTCCCCTTCAGCATCTGCTCATCCTATGGTTAAACGAGCTGCCAACTAGAATTTCAATAACCCACACACAAAATAAATCAATCCAGACGTAACAAGGGCGTATTTTTTATTTAACGAAGAAGAAGAATAAAAAAAAACACGGCAAAGTTGGCAGCTGTCAATTTGCGGCAAATTCTTGCATGCATATTGAAGTTGTATTGAAGCTAGAAAATAAAGAACAAAATCTCTGATGACGGCGGGAAATAAAAAGGGGGAGATTATCCAAACGATGTCTGCTTTCCGCTGGAGTCGATGGATTTTAAGTTGCATAAGTTGAAGAATTTATCCTTGAAGAATGTATTGACCAAATTTTTTACTGATAAAATTTACCATATTATAAAATAAATAAACATAACTAAAAGCAAGATATAATTTAACAAAAAATGATTTATCCATATTATATAATTTAGATAATTATTGTATGCCGTTTGGTTTCAATTTAATGCTTAAAATCTTTAGTTTCAGCTTTGGATGCGTAATGGGGGTTATCATGATAATTATGCATACAAGGGCGCTTATTCGTTTGGGAATAAAAATTGGTGATTCTACATGTCTGACGTTCACAATCCATCGTTTTCTCTTCGGCAACATCTTTTGGAAATTAAATAAATCGTAATCCACTACATCTGTTCTTACACGCATTATAAACTAAAAGTAACGCAGCACCCAGGCATGTTTTGTTAGCAAATGAACGAATAGGACCGGAAATGTTTGGTACACTATAAACTTTTAAATTCACCATGCATGCATAATCATTAAGACTTTTCAATTGTTCATTAATGATGCATTGAAAAAAAACAAAAGAAAAATGTATTTAAAAAAAAGAATTTAACAAATTCAGAAAACAGCTGATAAGGCTCATTATAAGTGAATATTCACAACTGACAAGTGTAACACCAATAGTTGCATGACTTAACTGAAAAACACTGGAGGACAGAATGGCAAAGTAGTAATAATACATATAGATTAGAAATAAAACACACTAATCAATTTTCAATACTCGTATTGACAAAATGATTTTAAAAAATCGTATTTCATATGCAAGAAAGAACGCATAACCGGGCATAGAATGTGTTGCCTGAACAAACCAGAGAAACCGACAACTTAACATAATTTAAAACATACACAAAAAAAGCGAAACAAGACTCAACCCACGGATAAGCGTAGGACGTATAAACGCTACTGTATGAACGAGCGTCTGTAACATTTAAAATAAGCGTATGATACAATAATCTTCTGTAAAGAAGGAACGTCTTTAACGAGTAAGATAAGCTAAAGAGCCCCAATTACGTCCCGTTGTTTTTGTCACGGATGTTGTGCTATCCTGGTAGTTGGTTTCGTTGGTGCGTAGTGCTGTGAATTTCCGTCTGAGAAAAGCGAGACTGAATTAATGAAAGAGACCATCTCATCAAACTTGTTGTTGTTGTTGTTGATGTTTTTAGGGAGCGAAACACATTCGCCATGGCCAGATTGATCGCCACGTTACGTTCGCCACTCAAATCCGTAGCGACACCCGGTGTCCGCGCATGCCGAGACGGCTCTTCCGCCCTGTTGCATGAATTTTGGGTGCGGTGGGGTTGAGGGGTGAGGGGGGAGGGCGAGGTGCGAGAGCTAGTCTGTGGTGGAAAAGGGAGAAGAGTGGTGTATTTGGGGGAATAGAGAGCAGGATGTCAATGATGACGATTGACTCCACGGCATGTTTTTTTTTTTATATTTGAAGACAGTCTGCACAAGATAAGACTGAAACTGGAATGGGGCTGATAAAGGGACGCTTTCGACTGGCGTACGAAAAGTCAAGGGTTCGAATCCTGGTGAAGGCTATGATTTTTTTTTAATCCTTGGACTCGAGGGTGTCCCTGAGTCTACCCAGCTCTGATGGGTACCTGACATTAGTTGAAGTAAAGTGAAGGCGGCTGGACATTGTGCTCACTACACAATCCCCTAGTATGCCATGGCCAATGAAGTAGGCGAATGCCACGTCACCAGCCCTATGGATCAACTTGAACTTACATAAAGGGGCGTTTCAGTAGTATCGGGCGCAGGCTATATGTATAGAAGTGCATGTTCTAGTATCCCCCATCCCTTGCCGTACCTATAAAAAAAACTTTTTTAATAAGATATAATATTATATAGTTGTGACACAGTGGCCAAGCGGCAGCGCGATCGCCCGGCATACCAACGTGGTTCGAATCCTTGTAATGTCTAGGATGTCTTTTTGTTTTCTCGGGTGCTGGGAGAGGGAGTCCCTGGGTCGACTCCGGCTCTGACAGGTACCTGGCATTAGTCGGGGGATAAGTAAATCAGATTGGCGTTGTGCTGGCCACACAATCTCCCGCGCTCGCTCCTACAGCTTGCAGGACATCTGTGTGATGGAACGAACTTCTGAACACAATTAAACATGCCGAAAATATTGATATTTCTAAAAGAAAAGAAAGAAAAACTAATCCATAAAAACAAAGTTTTTATTATACTCCCTTTGTTTGTAAACTATGTTTATATTTATTTTATATTTTGATAGATTAAAAAAAATATAAATGATATCATACCTTATGAATTTCCACACTACTATTTTGCGCATCCTTTTTTTTTAGCTTTGACCCGCAAAAACCATAAAAAGTTGGACCTGGTTTTAAACGTGAAACCGAACCATAAACCATTTATCTGTGAAGTGTTTGTTAAATTACAAAAAAAAATCATAATTATAATATAATTTTTTACAGTTTTTTAAAATGAAAATTTGAAAAAATGTATTTTTAGTCGCCACAAGTCTGCTGCCCAAGTTTTAGCTCGATTGGACGACGGGAAGAGGTCGAAAAATCGATGCAAAGTTTTACAAGCAATCAACCAGACAGACAGTACGAGTTAATAGAAAGGGAGTAAAAAACATACTTATTCGAGTTAATTTAATAGAATAAGTTAAATGTAAAGCGCGTTCAACGACTAACTGTTGTGATTAACAATGGACACTTGTGAACACTTCATCACAGATTCCTAGCCCTATATATATAATTGGTCTGAAGGGAATAATATAAACATACCCGTGTCACGAAGAGAGCAGTTAAACAAATGAAAGATATCATTGTGAACGAGGAAGAATTCCCAGCAATTTGACGGCATAGAGTTACGGCCATATCTTCCTTTCTTATTCTTTTTTTCCTATCTTCGGTTTCTCGTGTATTGTTTTTGTTGTCGTTTGGAAATGGCATACGTATTGTTGTGTCTTTATAGTCTCTCGCTGACGTCAGCTATTCATTAGATATTAATGTCTTTTCTCTTTTTTATTGTGCCATTCATATCACGCAGGAAATGCAATACATTACGTTTTTGTACTTATTCTTATGGGTGGTTTTATATTTCATACTTTAAACGTTTTCCAGGTATATTGTTTTTTCTTACAAATATGGTACTGTGGTCGAGCGGCAGCGCGTTTGACTGACGTACCGAAGGTCCTGGGTTCGAATCCTGTTGAAGGCTAGGATTTTTTTTTCCCTGGAATCAAGGGTCTACCTAGCTTTGATGGGTACTTGGCATTAGTTGTGGTAAAATAATAGCGGCTGTGCATTGTACTGGCCACACAACCCCCCCCCCTAGTATGCCGTGGTCGCTGCTTCACCGGACCTATGATCTATTGGGTCCGACGGGCTTTTTACTTTACTTTCTGTTTCTTAGAAACGTGTAAAAAAAATTGTTTATGTCAGTGAATGCTGGAGACGAAACATTTGCCACACACTATTGATTGCTGCCACCAGTCCCGGCCCTATTGTTTGTGACGCTCTGATAAAAACGAACAGGGCCGGACTTAAACGTGATGAGGCCGTGTGCTATTACACTTGCGAGTAAGCCTCCCCCCCCCTTCTCCTATCCCAAACGTCACACTTTCCTTATAGGAAACATACCAAAGAGAAACAATAATGGAATGAAGAACTAACCACTTCATATGTGACCTACTTCATATGTGACCTACTTCATATGTGACCTACTTTCCGGGAGATCTTCTATGAGTGCCCCGTTTCTCCCTGAAGATTGATGTTGCCATGTTAGCCTTCTCCATATTTAGCTAGTCATTTGAAAATTGGCCACACACACAAATACCCACTGATTACTTGTTTTATAGTTAAAACATGTTGTTCTCGTAGTATCCTATGTTTTTAGTATAGGTTTATGTAATTCAATTGATTCAATTTTTTTCTTTATGTAATCTAATAATGTTTGTGTACACTTATGTAGCCCTAGAGAATTTTGTAATGTAATTCTTGTTTTCAAATAAGTTTCTTTTATGTCTGTATTGATGCTTTGTATCAATAAAATAAATCTTCATATATGTTTATTTTTTAGATACACACGCACGCAGATACATATATATATATATATATATATATATATATATATATATATATATATATATATATATATATATATATATATCTTATCTTATCTTATACATTACCGACGCTCCTTCTATAAAGAAGATTATTGCGTCCTACGCTCATCCGTGGTCCGAGTCTAGTCTTGCATTTTTATTAATGTTTTAAATGATGTTAGGTTATTGGTTTTCCTGGTTTGTTCAGGCAACCCATTCCATGCCCGAATGCCACTCGGGAAGAAAGAGTACTTATATGCATTTGTTCTCGCATAAGGGACAAGGAAGGTGTTTTTGTCTTTATGTTTATCTGAGCTTTGAGCTGAGAGAGAGAGAAATGTCATGAAAGCTAATTGAAAACCTTGCATGTTAATTAGAAAACCTACAAAAATTTTCTTTTCGTGCTATTAAGAAAATCAAACTTTTTCTTAAACCAAGTTTCCAATAATTTCTTCCCTGTTAATATTATTTTTTTTTATTTTTGTTGTCAACACATAATAATATCCGAATTCGTTTTTCTTACGAATAATCCCGGACATACACGAAAGGGCTGAAACCTTAAGTGACATCCAGGCCTCGTATATCTTCAATCAATTTTTACTTCATTTTTTTGTCCGTGTAATATCCCCCCCCCCCCCCCCCCCCAATAAAACAACAAGATGTAATAGAAGAAAAAAAAAACTTAGCAAAATTTAAAAGAAAATCTTGTTAGCTTTTCTATACTTTTTAAAAAAAAAACGAGAAAACTCTGGCTTACGCCTCCAACCCGCCAATCGATAAAACTGACGTCTGCTGCTGATTGTGAAGGAGTTAATGCTTGTAGATGGGTTAGCTTGTTAGGATTTATTCTTTTTTTGTTGTTGTTTTTGTTGTTTATTTTATTTATATATTTTCGGATTATTTTTCTTGTTATTTTAAACGTCATATAAACATATTTTTTTTTACATTGCATTTATTAGTAATTTGGTTAAAATTTAGAATTTGCAGTGTTTTATTTTTTTGAGGCAGTATTTGGCCCGATCCTTAAAGAATTAAATTTAGCCGTCACGTAACAGTAAATATGATGAGGTAACGAGCCGTTTTTAATAGCTCCTATTTATAAGTTACATTTTAACTGTTTGTCGCGCTCGACGTCGTTGTTTGATGATTCTTAGTTTGATTTGACACTTCATTTGACATTTGACATCACTCATATAAAATCAGATTCATTGTCTATAAGCACCGGAGAGCAAAATTTGACATCACTCAGATAAAATCAGAAACTCTGTACATATGCACTCTAAGGCTAAATGTTTTTCTTGTATCCAAAATAGTATATATCTGGGAAAGAGATTAGAATATGAATGACATTTTTCCGACAGTTTTAATATTACTCTAGCTATGATCTTTTAAAAAAAAATAGTTTTCTGCTTCTGTCTTTTTAATTTTAAAGAAAAATTGTTTTCTATGGTTTATCGCCCCTACAACGTCGTAACACCTCTGCGGTGGAATGAACATCCAAACGCAATTAAACAAGCCGACAATATTGACATTTTTTAAGCAAACTTAAAAACACACTTATTTGATATATTTTAATAACATAGCGTAAATGTAAAGCTCATTCGAAGACTAATTGTAATGAATAGCGCTAGATCTATATACATATGTAATTTGTAATTTGTATCATACGCCTATTTCTACTATTTATTACTTTATTTATGACGTCGATGTGACGTCATCTGTATTTAAGAGGGTTTAAAAGTGAAACTTCGGGCAACCCATACCATGTCCCGATGCAACTCGGGGAAGAAAGATTGCTCATATGCATTTGTTCTCACTTAGGGGATAAGGAAAGTGTTTTCGTTTCTTTAGGACAATATACGATATGTAAATAGGGTTGGAGATATATTCTGTGGACCTATTGAATGTCATTTCTTCTTATAAAATTGTACAGGCACAAAATTGTTAACATATTTTTTTTTCCTTTAATAAAACTCTCTTTTAGACTGTTGAATCGTAGTTGTCAAGTCTAGGAACCGACGCCATTCGAGGGGCATTGTTAGTCATCAGTGAAACTTAAGTCAGAACATTTATGAAAAAAATAATCTATAAAAAAAATCTACAGCGCTCTAACGTCCGACCACTACGCTTTATAGACGATCAGTAAAATCGGACATAAGTGCATAGAGGATAATTGCAACAGATTTAATAACACGCGATTTACATTGTTGTTGTTTTTTTACTTCGACTGGGATGCGGGGGAGGACGAAAATGTAGGTCAGTTTGAACAGGGACACAGGCCTGGAGAGCATCAACGTGACATGATTGTCACTTATTTGTTCTGGAGTTAACACACACACAGACCCATTCTTACAAGAGCAGGAATTTGTTTTTTCTTTCTTACTTTAGTAAAGGACAATATTCAGAGCAGTCCTATTTGAACTAGCAGCTGGGACTATTTATCCCTAAGAGACCTTTTTTTGATATTTGATTTTGATATTAACTTGAAGTTAGTGCGTAGTCCGAAAAGGTTAACATGAAGTGAGATATTCAACTCGCCCCTCTCTCCCCCCCCCCCCCCCCCCCCAACATGCCAAGACTGGTTTTCCGAGGAGCGTACACTTCAGAGCGCCCTTAAATTAATTCTTTTTTTTTTTACGAATTCGAATTGTCTTTTAGCCAGTTGTTGTTTGTTTTTAAATTATATATAGTCAAACGCTGGCGTACCATAGGTCCTGGGTTCGAATCCTGGTGAAGGCTAGGAATTTCCCCTTCGTGTGGAGGGTGTCACCGAGTATACCCAGCTCTGATGGGTAACTGACCTTAGTTGGTGTAAAAGTAAAGGCGGCTGTGTAATCGCCTAGTATGCCGTTGCCACAGAAACTAGTAGACGCTGCTTCACCGGCCCTACGATAAATTTGGTCTGAGGAGTACGTTACATAAATTTTAAAGACCAGAACACATGGCTATATGAATCTACAGTGTATGTATCTTGTACAACACAGACACAACTACCAGCTCTTGGAGATCTGTTCAATTCAAGGTACCTGTCTATGATTGATAATATCCTTCAGGACCATGCTCACCCGCTTCATGACAGCTACATCATATCTAGTCGAGGTGAACGGCTTCTTTCAATAAGGACAAGAACAGAGAGATTTAGGAACTTTTTAGTTCCACTATCAGTGAGAATCTTTCAATACAATATCCTGTCAGCCAGATAATACAATAGCTGACTCCTTATGATACTTTTCTTTGTATGATAATAAATGGTATAATAGTGTGCGTGCATGTCTATTTTTATACGTATATTTCTGTGCTTGAGTACAAATTGCTCTTTTAGACTGTTTAAAATATTCTGAAAGACGGAATTTGTGTAATCAAGTCAAATTTCCACTTGTTTAGATCAAAAGAGCAATCTCATCTTATTTTAAATCGTATTCATCCAGCGCAGTGATCAATCAATTTGGCGTTGGCCTTACTATTGTGAACGTCTTGATATCAAAGCTAGTTGAAGGCGTCAAGTTAACAGCTCTTCGTTTGAAGAGTTGATATTTAGTATTGTCCTGGCCACACAATACCCCTTTTCAGCCAAAGAAAACTATTAAACTCTTTTTTAAGCATCGTTAACATCATCTCCCCATGTGCGCATTTCTTTTCGTTTTTTCGACAAATTAAAATATTTTCCATTGGAATTATCAAAGAGTATATATATATTAAGATGGACCGATTGCTTTGATATTTCTGCTATTTGATATCTTGAAACACTTAGTTTCGGAATTTTCGATCGCACTAGGTCCGATAAACTTCCGGTTTAGTAATTCGCTTTGATTTTCTCAATAGAAAATTAAGATGAAAATCGAAAGTTGTATACAGCGGAAGTCTTTATGGAAGTTTATGAGTCATTTTAGACTGCGCACGGAAAAAAAAGTGTTAAGCTGTAAAAATAGAGCTTTTCAAACTGCATACACATACAATGCCATCAGTGTTTTCTTTATTTCTCTCTGTAGTCAATTACTGAATCAAGTGAGACACGGTCTGTTTCAGTCACTCTATTCAAAACCATAATCGCATTGATCGATAAATATTTAAATCTTTTACGATTCCCTAAGCCCCAGTTGTTATTTTTCCTTTGCTTAAAAATTCTACCAAGACACACAAATATTTTCTTTCGGCTTCTGTCAAAATGGGGAGGAGATAACTATCCGTCAGTAAACAGATTTGTATCCGAAAAAACATCTCCAGGCTTTAAATGGTTATCGGACTTGGCTTCTTCGCTCATCTGGAAAATGATTTGATCAAAACGATCGTTGGTCTCCTTCCCGCGCCCCCCCCCCCACCCTCCTAACCCACCCCCGTCCTCATCACTATAAAATTACGGAAAGCTTTCTGCCCCCACATATTTGTACTATTTTATCTGCAGGGTTTACCCGATTTTCTATATTTAGAAAAAAAAACGGAGGAGAACACTCATGTGTTATATTTTCGTCGCCATTTTTTTTACCTAGAAAAAAAGGAAGCTGAGAATTGGTTTGGTCTACTTTTGGTTTTGTTTATAAAATATAAAGTTTAACAGTATCAATCCTAATGTTGTATTGTGTGTGTATGACGCCATTTTCGTTTTGTCTACGCTAAATCTCGTTTCCGTTACGAGCCACCCCCTCCCCTTCGCATCATACCAACGCTCATGACATGCATTTAAATTCTCAGTGTTAACACCCAAGCTACAAAACAGACTCATTTCTTAATATTTAATCTGCATAGAAGTATTGAGCCTCGCTGTCGCTGTTTTTGTGTTTCCTGCTTTAAAATAAAAGAGATTAGCGACGGCTTATTTGTAGCCCAAAATGATCAACACTGTTCGCTAATCAATTTTTTTTTTCGCGGATTTTAAAATTGGGCTAATTGGCTGGTCACGAGCAGACAAACAAACAAAGAAACACAATATTTTGTTTGAAAGGATGAAGAATCCACCAAATCTGTTTTTCTTTTCATTAAATTTTAAATCTTCCTTGCCTGTTTTCTTTACTAAATTTTCGTGACAGAAATGTGTCTCAAGTAATTTGATTGTGTCATTACTTGAAGTTTTATTTTCTTTATTTCTTGATGTTATTGTTAATCTGGTTGTGTCTATTGTCTTTTAGATGTAGTCTAAACATAGAAATTTAATTTTCATTTTATCCCTTGACATAGCGTTATCACATAATTAAATTATCAACGTTATTGACTTCGCAAGCAAAAATGAGTTCATTAAACATAAAAATTATATTGGGTACCAAAAAGACAATAATTTGTTACAATCCGCATTTAATATTTATGTAAACCTTTTTTTCGCATTTCGAATTCCGCGCTTTTCGAGAATTACTGCCTGATTGATCATTGGCTGTATTTCAGTGTCTTTTTTTTAAATAGTTATTACTGGCTCTGTAGTTTATATATCTCTATTTCCTGTTCGACCATTTGAGATCATCCAGTGGCTCAGCCGTTATATTTAAAAGTGGCTCATCCGTCATATTTACAAGTGGCTCAGTCGTCAAATTTATAAGTGGCTCAGCCGTCATATTTACAAGTGGCTCCGTCGTCAGATTGACAAGTGGCTCAGCCGTCATATTTACAAGTGGCTCAGCCGTCATATTTACAAGTGGCTCAGCCGTCAGATTGACAAGTGGCTCAGCCGTCAGATTGACAAGTGGCTCAGACGTCAGATTGACAAGTGGCTCAGCCGTCAGATTGACAAGTGGCTTGGATGTCACATTGACAAGTGGCTCAGCCGTCATATTTACAAGTCGCTCAGTCGTCAAATTGACAAGTGGCTCAGCCGCATTATTTACAAGTGGCTCAGCCGTCAGATCGACAATTGGCCCAGCCGTCAAAGTGGCCAATGTCTAGCCTTGGCAAGTTATTTTCAGATATTACATAAAACAAATTGTCTGTCTATTTATGGTCAATCTATTGACTAAGCGTTAAAGTCTTAACAGAACATAAAGTCTGCACTTCTTCTACACACATTTTATAGTCACATAAATCTTCATTAGAGTCTTTAAAACTTGTGCCAAGATTTATATCTCATGTTAACCATTCAATTATTTATGTCTTTCATTCTAGCTCATGTTTACATTAACACAGTCTCTCTCTCTCTCTCTCTCTCTCTCTCTCCCTCTTTCCCAATCTCTCTATCATTCTCTCTCCTACTCTCCTACTATCTCCCTCTACTCTTTTTTTTTCTCACCCTCTATTTTAACCGTTGATATAGACTACTCTTTCTTTATTCTGTTTTCTCTCTCCATCTCACTTTTCTCTTTCTTCTTCTCTTCTCTTCTCTCCCTCTCTCTCTCTCTTTTCTCTCCTTTCAAACTCGTTATTATCTCCCAGTTTCTCTCTGCTATCTCTTCGCTGACTGTTTCTTTTCTGCTCTTAGAGAAAATTGAGCCAAGTAGCAATCTCTCTCTATCTCTCATTATGGTATGTCGCCCATCTCTGTACAATCACTTTCTCTCTCTCTTTATCTTTCTCTGTATGATTTTCTGTCTCTTACTTTCTCCCCATCTACAATATTTTTCTCCTCTCTTTCCTATCTCTCTCTCTCTCTCTTTTTCATAATCCCCCCCCACTCTCCCTGCAATCTACCCCCTGTCTGCGCCCTATCTCTTTCAAGTGTCCCATGTGTCTGTCCCCTGTCCACTCACCCTCTCTTTCTCTCTTTTTCTCTCTCTTTCTTTTGAGTTCCCAAGTGTCTTTCTCTGACACTCTCTATCTGTCTATTTGTCTGTCTGCCTGTCCGTTTTTTTTCGTTTTTTTGGTCATAATCTGCATTGGAGAAAATTGTCCGCGCCATTATCTCTAAATTCCGTGACGTGTTTCCGGTTTAATTACAACATTTTAAACAGGGTTTTAATTAATATTGACTGTCGTCCTCTTCAACGAGACACTCGGCTAATTACGCCTTGAAAATGAAGGCACGCAGACAAAAACAGAAAACGTCATTGTTAGTTTTTCCGTGTGTTTGTTTGTTTATTCTTCTTGCATGAAATTTGAATGCTTCCGCCATTAATGCAAAGGGAAACAATCAGATAAAGAAGCTTCTTTTTTTTTTTTCGTTTTTTCGTTTTGTTTTTTGGCCAATAAAAGTAAATAATTCTACTTGTCTTTTTACTATTCAAAAATGTAAAAATTTTGAAAAAAAAAAGTCTGCCGTTATGTAATTGTGGAGACTTTTGCAATCATCTTGGACAACTTCCTGGTAATTGTAATAAAACTACCCCCCCCCCCCCCCCCCCCGAATAAAAATGACAAGCTGAATGAAAGGGGAGGTAATGGGGGAGACTATTGGAAACTAAAAGTTGCGTGCAGACGATCTCTCGATTATTCGGACGCGCTCAGCTCAAATTATTGAGTTGTCTGCCTTGTCCAAACATTTCTTTCGTTCCACAAAGACGTTTTTTTTTAATTATCTGTGAAAATTGTAGGGTATGACAAATTTGGGTGAAAAAAATTAGAGATGACATTTCTGGTAAATAGAGGTTTGATTTCGATATTTTTAGATATTCGGAAATGCCCCAGAAATCGGAGAAATGTGTTACGTCATCAGAATGTGACATTTTATAACGTTTCGATTACTATATTTGACTAGATAGATATATTGGCAGATTGATAGAAGGATAATTTGAAAGATAAAATGATGGTGCAATAGACACATGAATAGATGGATGGATGAATGGATATTGGATAGATATTATCTGTATGGGTAATGGGTGAGTAGACAAATTGAAAGATAGGTAGATAGAATAGATAGATACAACAATAATTATCTGAATATTATTAGATGCATAGATAGATATATTGATGAATGGAAACGGGTTGGATTGCTACATAGATTATGTATTGATGGATTAATGGTTGGTTTAGAAGATACATAGACAAACAGATAGATAGCTATAGAGATTAGTTATATAGATAAGCAGGTTGATCGAAGGATAACAAAAAGACAGATCGACGTATATATATATATAGATATATAGATAGATGCATAGCACATAGATAGACAGAAATATTACATAGATATATAGATATATAGATATACATATATATAGATATAAATTACATGATGTAATCATAAAGCTTTTAAGCTCTCAATCGCCGCTCATTGTTTGCAATATTTACACAATCAATCAATGATACCGACATTTTGTTTTTACATGTAAACAAATGTAGTTCCGGTACGATTTCATAACGAGGCTGCACATTTTTTTGTTTATGTGTGTGAGTGTGTGTGTGTGTGTGTGCATATGACCTTGCATTTTAATACCAGGCCAAACTGGTGCATAGCAAAAAAAAAAAATCGTTTTTATGTTTTTGTACTGAAGATTTGCCTACACAGCATATAGAAGAGATATTCTCTCGTTGTCGGGTCTTGTAACGACATTTATTGACGCGTTCATAAGTGAACAATCACAGAAACCATGAAACGCCGTTTCCCTTTTTCAGACCTACAAGAATACTGCCAATGTTTATCTCCATTTAGCACCAACATTATGAACAAAGGTTCAGGAATTTGAAAGCGAAAAAAAAAGAAAATAAGCTTAACGTGATGCCCATGCTCATTGTGCTATCCCCCCCCCCCCGGTCCCCCAGAAGCCTTGGGCCAAAACGATACTTGTTGTCGTACACAAAAGACTTACTTTAGGGAATCGATACTGGCCACTATCAGATTTTAATCGATTGCATTTTACTTTACTTAATGGAATATAATAAAGAATGTATGCATAGAAAATATAAAAAATAGTCGATGATTGTTGAATAGGGAATAGATGGACTATGGGAATAGCGTTGCACTGCAGTTCCGAAGTAGTTCAACTTACGTCTTCGCCACACGCTCTCAAAAAAAAAATCTAAATCACTGTGTCGGCCACACGATCCTTTTTGCGTCTAGGTGTCCACATACATTGGCCAACTCTGGCTTTCTGGACACTACTAACAACAACAACAACAACAAAATAAAAGATTACGTCATGAAATATAGCGGAACTGAAGGCGGGATAGATAGAAGTAGGTCGGTACGGGAAGGGTTAAATAGTAAAATAACCACCTGAGTTCATCTAACAAATCGTCGGGAAAGTTTGATTTTGTTAGTCTATTTTGCGTCTGTTATTTAGTGCTTAAATTTTACTGCCCAAAACACCCACAAGTCTATATCTATATATATAAAAAGATCGTGTTTGTGTCCCCACGGATCCCCATTGGTTAATTTGAAAACACGTGAGTTTGTGTCACTGACCTATATACTGTCTAATAATTTTTCAAATCGGACATGTGTTTACGCTAGCTCAGTGGTTAACGTAGCTGACTGCTATGCGTCCGACCCGGGTTCGATTCTCCAGTTAGACTATACTTTTTTTTCTACAATTTTTTTTTTAAACTTTTAAAAACAAAAGACATTGTAAATCTACCGTCAATTTACATTTTTGTTAAATAAAAATACTTGCCTATTTTTTTTACCCGATTACAATCTTAAAAATTTATTTTAAATTACTTTCCTAAAAGTTATCAGTAAAAAAACAAGAAAACCATAAAAACGAAGTTTTCATTATACTCCCTTTATTTACAAACTAAGTTTACCATCATGTAATTAAATAATTGATTGACTACTGCAAATGAAACGTACAGAAAAAAATATCTGTGTCGCAAATCTCAAAAATATCTCCTTACTCTGTATGAATTGTTCTAAAAATAATCTTAGCGCATATTTTTTTTTTCTAGCTTTGCGTCGAAAAAGTATAAAAAGTTTCACAGGCATTTTTAACGCGAAATCAAAATATTTCTTATACTTTCCTTTTAAGAAATGAATATTGTCATAAGTGTAGTATTATTAAGTTGTTTTAACTGAAAATTTGATAGGATGTATTGTTAGGCGCCACAAATTTGCTGTTTAAATTTCAGCTCGATCGGACCACGGGAAGTGGTCGAAAAATCGAAGCCAATTTTTGCACCATTGACGATTGCAGACATTGCAACTTAAAATAAAGGGAGTAATAAGAATTTTTAAATAGTAGATTTATAGCTTTCTTTTAATTGTAGTTTATAAAAAATTTTATCTGCACCTTATACAGTTCAGTTTCTTTTTCACCCGGGCAACGCCGGGCAATGTAGCTTGTGTTTTTATAAACCTAACGTCTTCATTTCCAAAGCTTTCTTGCCCACAGATTTTGCTCTTACCAAGGTCGTTTGTTGACATACAATCAACGGTAAATAGAACAGACTGAAAGACAAACAGGTAGACATATTCATATCTTATATATTACAGACGCTCCTTCTATAATAGAAGATTCTTGAGTCCTACGCTCATCCGTGGTCCGAGTCTAGTCCTGCACCTTTATTATTGTTTTACATGATGTTAAGTTACTGGTTTACCTAGTTTGTTCAGGCAACCGATTCCATGCCCGAATGCCAATCGGGAAGAAAGAGTACTACTCTTAACATTAGTTGCTTTTCTATAAAGGTGTTCAATAATTTTGAAGTAAATTATTTTCTGACTAATTATGCAAGAAAGATATATGAAATTTTAACTTGAATAATAGAGCAATAGAACAATTTTTATGTTTTTAACATTTCAATATATTTCTGCGTTGCCTACTTTATTACATTTTGAAATAGATTCTATAACTTGACAGCGATCGGCAACCTATGGTTCGTGTATCAAACGTGGCACGCAGAGCGATTTTCAATGGCACGCATGCGACCCTTTAAATGACAATGTTAAGTATCTTCTATAATAACTGAGCAGTATGACTTTTAGGTTATTGGTATGCTGAATAAATTAGAAATCTTACTTTGGGAACGCTGTTATCAAAAGGTTGCTGACTCCTGGCACTTGTGCCCAAACGTAACTTAGATTCTACTGCAATGGCTTACTTTTATATTTTGGAGGTTTGCCAAAGGAAGAAGATTGCCAATTTTGATTGTTTTTTTTTACGTTTTAAAACGTGTGTCGAGATGCTGTTACCAGTACACCAAGGCGACCGGGACATTAGCAGGTCACACCATTGCGTGCACAGATTTCTCTTTTTTTTCTTTCTGTGGCTCGCGCGCGCGTCCTGAAGTTTAATATGCTCTTGTCGCTGCCAATTAGAAATAACGCCAGAGGGCGGTTTAGGGTTTAGGCATATGAAGGGAGGAGTGGGGATGGGGCTGTTTTAAAATGAGCCCTGATACCAGGGGGGCGCTTACTCTTGTCTTCTTCGTGCTGTTTCATATTAGAGTTGTCTTTTTTCTTACAGCGGTTTCCGTCCCCCCCCCCCCCTCCCTTTTGTGGTTTGAATGACACGCGTCCGACCCTAAAATGACAATTCAAGTCTCTTCTACAATAACAGAGCAGGATGGCTTCTAGGCTAGTGGCCAGAAACTTGTGGATGCTGCCTCGCCGGCCCTATGGTCAATTTTCTCCGACGGGTGCTTTGCTTGTATTTTACATTTGAAAAAAAAAATGTATCATTTTAGTTTCGTATTTAAGATTTACTCTATGATAACTAAAAACCACATATGGCATTATAATTTAGAACATTTGTCGGCAACCTTTTGATCATAGAGTGCCAAAGTAGGATTTCTAATACATTTGGGGTGCCAACACCTGAAAATCGCCCTGCTATTTTCTAGTTAAAAAAAAGCCTTGAATTACCTTTTTGGGGGTCTTCCGCGTGCCATTGAAATCCGCTTTGCGTGCCAAGTATGGCACGCTTGCCGTAGGTTGCCGACCAATAATTTAGAATGTAAACATTTTACAGTATTAACATTATAAAGTTTACAAAACGTATAACAATCTTGTTTTGTAATGTATACGTTTCACAATGATGTTATAACAAAAACTTATTATGAATCATGTTATAGTTAAATGTATTAGGTTTCTAAACCCAGCCTACTCATTGTTTAAAAATAGTTTGTTAGTAATATAAAAACAATAACAACATCATCAACAATACTGGAAGACTCCTGATTACGACAGCCAGTGGTTGGAATTTCTAAGTATGCTTCAGAAGCTCTTCCGTGTTGCGCTTAAGTAAATTGGAAATGTCTGTGATTGTGAAATAGATTGACTATATATAGAAAACGATTATGAGTAGAGATTTAACTAGAGACACTGGTCGAAGATCTATTGGGCTGATGAAGCAGAGTTAAAGCAGCTACATTGGCCATGAAGGGATTGTGTGGACAGCCCAGTGCCCCTGCTCCTTCACAACGAAATGTCCCGAAACAGCCACGGGACGATTTCTTGGCACTATCGATTTTTTTTTACGGAATTTAAGCCAGAGACCTTATGGACAGTAATGGTTCCATATATTCCTATTAAGTGATTACCTTAAATAAAAGGCACTTTATATTTAACTTAGGAGGTACGGCGGCGCAGCGCGTTCGACTGGCGTACCGAAGGTCCTGGGTTCAAATCCTGGTTCGAATCCTGGTGCATGCTAGGATTTTTTTCCCGGATCTGAAGGGTGTCCCTGAGTCTACCCGGCTCTGATGAGTACCTGACCTTAGTTGGGGTGAAGTAAAGGTGGCTGTGTCACACAATCTCCTAGTATGCCGTGGCCACAGAAACTGGTGAACGCTGCTTAGCCAGCCCTATAATCAGCTTGTTCCTAAGTGATTACTTTACTTATTAAGTGATTATCTTAAATAAAAGACAATGTATCTACTTACACCGAACCAAAAGATCATTTGATCTGGAAATTGTTCTACGGCCCTTGTAGGCAAAATACTCTTTTTGGAAGTCATTAGCCCAAATAAAGACAATTAAACAGGGCTAGCAAAATAAAGAGAAAAGAAAAAAAGAAGGAAAAAAAAATCATTAAAGAAATGCTAAAATAAAAATGGAACAAGAAATAATAAGCACCGTAGACGACCTTCCGCTAGGAGTTTGTGCCGTAGGGTCGTCCGCGTTGTTCATTTCGCTGTTGGACAGAGAAGGAAAATGGCAACCGGTGAACGAGAAAAAAAAAAACAACTTGGGTCTAATTTGGGCCCCGGGGTTTGTTTGAATAACGTTAGAAGAAACAAAGTGAGAGAAAGAGAGAGAAAGAAAGAAAGTGTGTGAGAGAGAGAGAGAGAGAGAGAGAGAGAGAGAGAGAGAGAGAGAGAGAGAGAGAGAGAGAGAGAGAGACAATACTAATACAAACACACGTCCCGACTAACGAATACAATGTGTCCATATTTTCATGTGTGGCTAATTTAGTAGTGGGATTGGAGATAGGATGCTAATATGGGGGATGGTGTGGGTCCAATGTGGTCCAATGTGGTCCAATGTGGAGCAAGGATGATTCTTGATTTGACTTTTTGAAGGGGTTTTAATTAGCTTGTTACGACATAGTGGATTGTATGGGGAGGTAATGGGGGAGGGGGAGGGTGGTGGCCCATTGCAAATCTATAAGGTAGGATGTTGGTTAACGTAATGGAAAGTACATCATTATGTAGTCATTAAGCTGGACGATTTCAAATATACGCTAAAGCTAATACTGAATATAGATCATACAAAAAGCAGATCTTTCAGACTATAGATCATACTGACATATATCATAAGAAATATAGATCATTGAGAATATAAATAAATCAGAGTACACGTAAAAACAGAATATAAATAATAGATTATTTGAAATTATAGATTATATATTAATGCAGAATAAAAGGTATCCAGATTATAGGGCAATTAAACTATAGATAATTCAGAATATAGATAATTCTGAATATAAGACACCAAGTGCACCCAGTAATAAGGCATGAGATTATATAACTTTCCAAATATAAATCAGCTATATATATATAAATTGGACTATGTGTGTGGATTCCAATCCCTATTGGTTAATTGAAAGTCACGTGACCTTATTGGTTCATATTCTACTTCTGCGATCTGGCTTCCGGTAGATTTATGTGTCCTCCCTAGCCGAGTGGTTAGCATATTCGAATGCAATGCGTGCGACCTGGGTTCGATTCCACACGGATAACTATTTGTTTTTTCTACTTGTGTTTTATTTCCATTAATATTACTTGTTTTAAAAAGATTGTAAAGAATTTCAGGCAACACAATCCCCTCACACACACACACTAACATCCCCGTGAGCTTGGCTGCTAAAGAACAGACACAGAAACTATAGACTTTAACAAAGAGTCTGAACCAACGACAATGTTAAAAGCATATTCTACAGCACTACCTTCTGCTAACAGTGTGCCAAAGTAGGATTTCTAAATCACTCAGCGTGCCAACAGCCTAAAAGTCAAACTGCTCCATTATACTTAAATAAATTGTTTTTTATAGGACAATTAATTTAGCCCCTTAGCAAGTTCATAGCCAAAAGCAAAGGAGATTATTTATACAGAAAATCGTTTAGGAGTTTTATATAAAATACAAAATTAACGTGTTTGTGATTTTTCATCCTTTTTATTTGCATTTATATTAAATACAATATTTTATTACTAAACTTTCACCTTTGTGGTAATTATTGTCAAATAATTATCCTTTGGTAGTCAAGATGAAGACCTAACACTTGCAAATATTAATTATATTTTGATCTCAGTTTAAAGTTTAAACTGAGATGTCGTTTAATATGTTTCAATCTGGTTAATCGTAACAACAATATAGTTAAGCTGAATAGATACGTAGTAATCATACAAAGTGGGTAGCTAATGTATTGTTTAAAAATATACATATATATTCTTTAGTCTTATACTATTAATATAATTTTCAAATACTTTTTACAGTTTGATCATGCCAAGGGAATAAATTGTAAGCCATTTAGTTTTGTATAAAAGAAAAAATAAAGAAACATATTATAAATATTAGCTAAAAAAAAACGGGTTAATAATTATCTACCTTTAACCCCAAAAAAAAACGTTTCCACATTTGATTCATTAGTAATGCTAAAATAAAGTTATGTTTGTAATAGCTTGTAAATGCAACTCACTGAAATGTGTCGCTTTGTAATTCAGAAACATCGGCTTTCACAGTCAGTTTTCCTCATTCAGAACCGGAAAATGTTGTCTTGTTATCAATTTAAAAAAACACATCTTGGAGGTCTCTCGCGTGCCATTGAAAATCGCTCTGCGTGCCAAGTTTGGCACGCGTGTCTTAGGTTGCCGACCCCTATTCTACAGTTATGTTTACCCCTACGTAATCATAGTGCTAATAAACACAGCAGAAAGACATGTAACGTTTAATCATTCATTAATAAATGACGAGATAATCTTTTTTTGAAGGTAAAAAAAAAATAATATAAAAAAATTGATGGCCTTTCTCTGTACTTTGTTTGTATTTATTTTTAGCCATCTATGTTTTAAAATGAAATATTTTTCAGCTCGTAAAAAAATCTGCCAAAATGTCAAATATGATTTGGTCGGACAAACAGTGCGGGAACAATGATTGTTCGTAAATTTTATGAGATACAACCAAGGGGAGGGAACATGTTTGAATTTAAGGAATATTTAATGAATAACAAAATGAAATAAAAACAACAACTTAATTAATTAAACAATCTTTCTGGTAAACAGAATTTAGAAATTATGAAAAAGTTTCAGAAAAATAAAAAATAGAATCAGATGGACACGTGTAAAGGGCAACGAAACAAAAGAAATCGTTTTGTTTTTATTTCCCTGTATGCTTGTTGAATATTTGTAACACTAAAAGAAAGCCATTATATTTTTGCATCTTAACACCTCAGTAAAAGCCGAAAATATGAAAAGTTAATTAGTGCTTGAAAGCAACATTTCAAAACTACATGTCTTATATTATATATTACAGACGGTACGTCTATAAAGAAGATTATTGCGTCCTACGCTTATTATTGCATTTTTATTAGAGTTTTAGAAAATATTGTTACTGGTATTCCTGATTTATTCAGGCAACCCATTTTATTCACTATTGCCACATCAATACATGATTAGGCCTGTTTTTCCCACATGAATACATGAGTAAGCCTGTTTCTCCCACATCAATACATGATTAGGCCTGTTTTTCCCACATCAATACATGAGTAAGCCTGTTTCTCCCACATCAATACATGATTAGACCTGTTTCTCCGACATCAATACATGAGTAAGCCTGTTTCTCCTACATCAATACATGATAAGCTTGTTTCTCCTACATCAATACACGACACGCCTGTTTCTCCTACACCAATACGTGATAAGCCTGTTTCTCCTACATCAGTCTGTATATTCCACTGGAACACTATAAGCCTCACGAGATTAAAACATATTATCCAATAATATACCCCCCCCTCCCTCCTCAACAACACACATCTTCGAACATTTGAAAAAAATAATTTTGAGTAGCATTTTTCTGAAGGGGCTTAAATTGGTATGGCGAGACTTTATCGCGGTAATTATGCCCTCAGAAATAAAATAGTTGCTACCTTTTTTGTATTTTCTACTGCTCCTTGGGGCACCACAGATGGCTACAGATTATAGATTTACAGTTTCCTCTCGGCCATCTTGCTTCTCACAAAATACCAAATCTTTATAATTTTTTTTTTGTTTCTATAACTATCTGTATCACAAATATCCGATTTTTTTTTTGGGGTGCGGTTTAAAAAACGTCTTTGGGAAAGTTATTTCATGGATTAGGGAGAGTATTGGTTACATTATTGTTGTTTTTTCGTAAGCGTCACTTCTCAGACAGATTATAAACACGTTAAATTATCCCCCCTTTAGCTTTTTCTGGCTTCATACTATGTGTTGTTAAGCTGAATATTACTTTTTTGTTTTACTTGTGTCTTTTATGCAATGAGATACTTGATTGGTGTCTGGAGCTTATGGAAGCCCTGAAGGTCTCGAAATCGCTTTGCTACAAAACGAGGAAAGGGGTAGGTGAGGTGTGGAGTGGAGAGGGGGGGAGGCAATGAACATGCCAGCGAGGATTTAGATATTTGATGTTCGAAATTGACTATATATTCGTCTACCTTTACCACCGGGTCTAATTAACTCATGGTGTGTTAAATAATGTCAACAATAAGTATTTGATAGTCTTTCTCCAAAAAATGTGACTTATCCAAATCTTTTTAATGATTGTTATCTTGAAGAGAATAATATTTGTTCATCTTATAAATTTATTGGTCTAGATAAATAAGTAGAAAAAAATACACAGATAGACAAACACATAGAAAGACAGCTTTTGAAAATTGACTGATCAATACAAAGATAGATTGATAGATTGATTGATTTGTCAATAAATATAGATATATATATATAACAGATATATAGATCATATATAGATAGGCAGAAAGAAAGATAGATATATTGATAGATAGATGATGATAGATGATGAAAAGATAAATAAATTATATAGTTAAAGAGATGAATAGATGAATAGATGAATAGATGAATAGATGAATAGATGAATAGATGAATAGATGAATAGATGAATAGATGAATAGATGAATAGATGAATAGATGAATAGATGAATAGATGAATAGATACATAAATAAATAGATAAAAGATAAATAGATAAAAAGATGGATATATAGATAGATATTTAGATAAATAGATAAATAGACGAATAGACAAATGGATAGATAGATAAATAGATAAATAGATAAATAGACAATTAGATAAATAGATGAATAGATACATAGATAAAGAGATAGATAACTAGATAACTA